>JAJAGP010001731.1:0-103195 GCA_025084515.1 Ancistrus triradiatus
TATATATATATATATATATATATATATATATATATATATATATATATATATATATGCGGCAATTTAGCGTAATCAGTTAACCTAATACAAATCTTTGGAGTGTGGGAGGAAACTAGAGTACCCAGAGTAAACCCACAGAGACATGGGGAGAACATGCAGACTCCACACAGAAAGGACCCGCTTCACCCTGGGATTGAACCCAGGACTTTCTTGCTGTGAGGTGCCAGTGCTACCCACCGACTCCGTGCCACTCAAATTGCCAATGTACCAACTATAAATGAATAAATAAAACTGCTTGTGCTTCTCTATCTACGTATTTCTCACAGTACCTGCTGTAGGGCTCCTGTGAAACAGGTCTTTGCAGCGGTCAGGTCTCCCTTCTTCCAGTACTGCTCGCCAAGTGTGTTCCATGCCTCCACTAGGCCTGGCTCCAGTTTTACTGCCCTCGAGAGGCTTTCTTCAGCTGTCTGACTGAACCGTGGAGCCACGTTCAGACAATGGCCTCGCAACAGTAGGTACTGAGCGCTGTTTTTGTAAAGGTCTGTGATGGACAAACAGGCTTTTAAGTTTAAGTAAATTACAGCAATATTAAATATACAGTTTCAAACCATTATGTGATTCACGTTTTCTTGTTTACCCATATATGAATATCTAGGCTGTGAGTCTTTCTGATAGTCACTCATTACTCACCGACTAATTGGACTAAAGGCTCGAATCCCTTTATTTTTAATCTTTTTTTTTTTTTACTGGTTAAGTCTGAGGGGAGTGTTTTATTTAGTTAGTGAAGCAGTTAGCAGATGGAATGCCATATAACAGAAAAAAGCTGGTAAAACAGATAATTAAACAGATGAAATGAAAATGTGACAAAGTACTGAATAAATAAGTATTTTTTTCTCTGGGGAAAACAGTCAGTCACTAGTATACTGAGCAGGACTGCCCATCAAAAAGCCTGATTTTTTTTTTTATTCCGTGGACTCAACAAGGTGCTAGAAAAGACTAAAACCCAATGTTGTCTTCATCTATCTTAACACATCCGCCTCTGGGTTCGAAGTATTGTACAGTCACAGATGCTTTGCAGTGCTTTATTATTTTATTATTTTTTAATTACTTTACCCCTCATACGCACCTGGTAATTACATTTAGGCAAATGATTAGCATCTGAAAATTTCTTACAACAAATTATATTATCACAATCCAAATGCTGTTAGGAAGAACCACATGAACAATATAGCATGTATTATATAGCCATCGGGGAAAAATACATGCTATATTGTAAGACTCATAGTCACACAGGATCACAATTAA
Organism: Ancistrus triradiatus; assembly: GCA_025084515.1. Taxonomy (NCBI): domain Eukaryota; kingdom Metazoa; phylum Chordata; class Actinopteri; order Siluriformes; family Loricariidae; genus Ancistrus; species Ancistrus triradiatus. Next base: position 1,306 of record JAJAGP010001731.1, read on the forward strand.
TTATTTTTAATGATAGTATATTATCTGAACTCAGTAAGTACTGCGGTTTGATGGAGTTTGGGCTCACTGTCTTTAGTGTGATGTGCTGATTTTTCTGTACTACAGACATCTAGCTAACAAGCTAATGTTATTCTGTCAGTGTAGATTGTTTCTTTGTGTCAGCTATCCAATACACTTGTTACAAATGCCTCGTCTGATCTGCTCTCTGAATGTGGGTGTAATGAGCATTAATTTATCCTCGTTTAGTTTCCACTTTTCAAGTACAGGGTGAGGTCCCTCAGCACAGACGCCAAGTAAAATTGTTAACATCTAGTGTTTCTCAGCATCCATTTCAATGATGCCAAAATAATGACACATTGGCAATTGTCACTTTTCCATCTTACTCGATCTGATTTAGAGCTGAGTAACTATGAATAATGGTATTTTTTGTTTATTTGAGCTGCCATTGGTGATCCCAGAAGCTGAATCTGTTCATCTGGACATAAGGTTTCATCGGGGAAACCAAACAGCCACTGGCGAAACAGATGGCACAACATAGAAGACCTACCTCATCAGGTCAGGACTCTGCGGTTTACACCCACCTACAGGCCAGTGACCACTCTTTCAAGGATGAAGACGTGCAGATCCTTGATAGGGAGGAACGATGGTTTGAATGCAGAGTAAATGAAGCCATTTTAGTAAAAGGGAACGCCCATCCCTGAACCGAGGAGGGGGCCCTCAGAGTACACCCCTCACCATCTTACAATGCCGCTATTGCAGCCCTTCCCCAATCCTGTGTGAATTGCACACGTGGCCATTGTCATTAATGGTTATAGTAATCTGCATATTAAACTGATCACCGGTCCCATTGTTATGTAATGGTGCTGGTACCAGTCGTTATGCAGATGTGCTGTATAGAAGATTGGGGAAGTTTTCCAACTGCTGAGACTGAAGAAGTCACTTAGACGAGTGACAAAACGTATCTCCTACAAAACCTTATGTCCAGATGAACTCAACTTTTGGGATTTTCTCACCTGGATTACTGAGTATGCATCAAGACATTGCCATTGGTGATATTTGTCATAATGTGGGCACAGGTTCCTGTGCGTATGGGTATTGGGTCAGCTCAACTCACGCTCTTTCTCCTCCAGCTTCTGTAGAGTCTCATTCATCTGTTGGATGACATCATTCTGTTTTCTACCAGCATCCTCCACACTGTGGGTCTCAAAATAATGGTCTCTAAAGTGATATAATTCATCCACAAGTTCCTGTGGGACAAGAATGCAAAGTTAATTATATAAACTATGTATATTGCATACTTCAGTGTTACATTCTTGCAGCTTTTAGAATATAATGCAGTAGATATCACTGCCATATATCTTCACTTACTGGCCAATTTACCATATTCGTACACTTTGTAGGTATTGTCAATCACTGTAACCCATCTGCTGTTTGGTTATTTAACATCGCTGTCAGCATCAATAGCCATTTTAATGACAGACACACAAGGTTACATCAAGACTAATTGTATATATACACTCAGCTTGAGCCAATTTAGGGTAATCAATTAACCTAGTGCAACCTAAACTTCACACAGAAAGGACCCAGAATGCTCCCCCTGGGGACTGAACCCAGGACCTTCTTGCTGTGAGGTACCCCATCTGCTGCTATGCACATTTTGTCAACCACTCTATATCTTTCCATAACTGGAAAAGGACCACCGTAGGACCACCACATTGGCACATTTGAGTAATCAACCATTCTGACATTAACATGGAAAGACGTGTTTGTTTTTTTTGCTGAGCAGTATTTGTTTTTTTTTTACACTTACAGGCCACATTGTTCAACAGTTCCATGTTGTTAGTAGAGCGTATAGATGCACAATTAGAACTAATATAACTGATTCCTTGCACAAATTGAGGCAACTATAGAAGCACTGACTTAGTGCCTGGTAGGATATAAATGGACTGTAGTAGCCTAGCGGTTAAGGTACTAGACTTTGGACCAAAAGGTCCAGGGTTCACATCCCACCTCTGCCAAGCTGCCACTGTTAGGTCCTTGAGCAAGGCCCTTAACCCACAATTGCTCGGATTGTAAGACTGTACCAAATGTACAAGACAAACAACTGTGAGTTAAAAGCCTTGCTCAAGGACCCAACAGCAGCATCTTTGGGTTTGAGGCCTGGGTTAAGTCCCAGATATAGAGTTAACTACATTTAGTCACAGACGGCCTTATCCAGAGCGACTTACAACGGATACGACCTTAGACTCTATGCAATTGTGGGTCCTTTGTGGGTCCATTGTGGGCCCTTACTCAAGAACCCAACAGTGGGCGCTTGGCAGAGGTAATAATCAAACCCTAGACCTTCTGGCCCATAGTCTCTGATCCACATTTGCAGTTTACACTGTACTCACCATCGAATCTCTAAAGAATCAAGCAACCCTCTCTGTCTACCACTGCATTCGTTGTTACAGCGACAGACAATTGGCTATATGCAGCCACAACGCAGCTTACTAACATGTTATCTAGCTAGTCAGCGCTCATAATCATAACACACATGTAACGATACACTTATAAGCTGCTTTATGGTGCTAATGTGAGGTTCAGTTTGTACCTTTAAAACCTGCAATTCATCTTTAGCTGCTGCTTTCTGCTCACCATCGTTGTCAACTTCAGCCATCTTTACACAGAGAACGCAGAAACACCTAACTGCATCGCCACCTGCTGGCCTGGAGGATTGCACTAACAGTCCTTTAACCACTAACCATTTTTAACGAAATTTAAATTTTGCTTCATCACTGAATACAGCTGCATTAATAGTCAAGTATACTAGTGCCAAACTATTGTTTTGGATAAATATGGTTAGCAGTATGTAATTATACTGATTATACGTTTTGTTCGTTGTAAATTATCACTAATTTTGTTTAATTCTGAACTACAGCAAGTGTGTGGAAACTTCTACTGACCAACTTTCTCCCTTGTGTAATAAGCTTTTTATGAAGACCATTTCTCTTCTTGACACGTTATTTCGAGCTCCAGAGATCCCTGGATTGATTCCTGTCTCAATCCTCCATGTGGAATTTGCATGTTCTCTATGGGTCTGTGTTGGTTTCCTCTGGGTTACTGCAGTTTTTTCACAATCCAAAGATGTGCTATGTCAACTGGTGTCTCTAAATTTCCCCACTCTGTGTGTGTGTGTTGGGGTTAGGTCATATTTGTATATCATTGCTAGGAACAAATATGCCCACAAAGGTATAAAGATGTGAGGGTTTTTTGTTGTTGTTGTTGTTTTTTTTACAATATTGAAAAACCAAAGGAAACACATATTTGCTTGATGTTAGGGTTAGGTGTGGGTGTAGCATAGTTGCCTACAGGAAAAGTATGTCAGTAGAAAGTCCCCACAGTGATAGACAGACAAACTTGAGTGTGTGCTTCTGTATGTGTGTGTGTGTGTGTGCACGCATGTAATGAACTGGTACCCTAGGTTTGGTTCTGGCCTTGTGGCTAGTACTGCCAGTTAGGCCCTGGCTTCCCCAAAACCCAAAAAGTTTGTGTGTATTCCTTTTAGACTCTTGGACAAGTCTGGATGTGTGACTGACTACTATTGTTTCTACTTGAAAACACTGCAAATTTACACTGATACTTATCTTGGATGTGTTATGACTTCAGTTCAGTGCTGTTCAGTTCTGCACCACTACATATACAATTACTGACTTCACAGGACCATCAGTGATGAGATCGGCCCTTTTATTTGGTTGGTGGACTATTCTTAGTGTAGCCACATGGCTCTAACAGGTTTTGTAAACTTGTTCATAAACTGATGACTAATCTTTATGCCATACTCCTTTATATAATACCTGATAATACCTGGGCTGGTAAAGATAAAATTTCAATACTTCTGAGGCCTAAAAGACCCAAAAGGAAAATATAGTCCTTACCACCCATGTCATAATATCTACTAATATCTATCTATGTATCTATCTATCTATCTATCTATTTTTTTTTTTTCTTATTTTCAGTTTCTCACAATTTCTGAACAAAATCAAAGAACAAAACATAAACAAAGTGCTTCTCAATATTTTAATAGATTTTAATATTATATTGCCTCTCATAGATTTTAATATTATTTATACAAAGTTTTTTTTCATTAGTTAGGTTTAATAATTAATTGTATAATGTCTTTATTGCAAATTACCAAAACATGAACAATTAAAGTCCTTAATGTTTTTGTATTATTACTGTCCTAACGTGATCCAAATACAGTCCAAACAAAGTCGTTTATAATTGAGAATATACAGTTTTTGCTCTGTTAAATAAATAGGTTGTGTTTAGCTATAAAAACAAACAACGTAACTTCTAAAATTTAGAAACATACGAGGACTAAAAAAATAGATTCTTGGAATCGACTCCTAAATTGTCGGCCATCTTGACTCGGAATCGATTCCAGAATTTCTTGAATCTAAAACCCTGTTTTGTGAATTAAATTTTTGGACTTGTTGGCTTATATCGTAATCATATCTGTAAACTGTTAGAAAAAATGAATAATGTTGCTTCATGACGTTAAATACAAACTTGCTGTTAACCGGCTGAAAACCGATCAGGAGAAGCTGAAGGAAAAGTCATATTGCGCATGCGCTGGTAGTCATATGTTGCTGTCATGGGACGCTGGGCAGTCCGTTTCAGGTTGTAGTTCGTTTTACCCGGAAAAATGAAGAGTTTCCATTTGTTTCTTGTATTTCTGTATTTTACTGTAACTGAGAATCATGCTGCAGAACCCATTCAAGGGTTTGTCATTCCTCACAGTCACATGGACGTCGGATGGGTGTACACGGTCCAGGTAAGTCCGGAGCTGGCTGCCCATATTTCCCCCAGACTGACATCACTCAAAACTGGCATGACGATGTTGTTGTTGATGATGATGATGATGATGATGATGATGATGATGATGTGGTGATGGCTTTCCCCGTAGGAGAGCATGCATGCTTATGCATCCAATGTGTACTCCACTGTCGTGGAAGAGCTGTCAAGGGTCAAGAGTCGCAGATTTATAGCTGTTGAACAGGAGTTCTTTCGACTTTGGTGGGACACTGCAGCTTCTCAGTCACACAAGGAACAAGTGAGTACTACATCTTTGGTTTCATAAACGATCCATTACTCCTGGGGCCCTGGGTTGATACTGGTACAGTAGAACTCTAAGGAACAAGTCCAGGAACACAAACTGTCCAGCCTTGGGTCCAAAATCACTGCTCTTGAACTGGCAGACATCTTATACTTGAATGATCTGAAATTTGATTTAATTTTCTTGTAGGATTGCTCAAGTGTCAGTGCCGTCCTAACTTTATACTCACTCACTGTGATATGTAACCGATACCAGGTGTGTCATCAGACCCACTTTATTGGGGCCTATACAACTTGGTTCTTAAGCAGACTTGCTTCTACATCAGGTGAGACAGCTTCTGCAGGAGGGTCATCTGGAGTTTATCATTGGAGGCCAGGTGATGCATGATGAGGCAGTGACGGATATTGATGATGCCATCCTTCAGCTGACAGGTTTTGGCTTTGGCTTTTGTCCATTTTATCTGCTCTGTTGTAAATGTCATGATAAATATACAACTCCAAATCAGAAAAAGTTGGGACAGTATGGAAAATGCAAATAAAAAAAAAGTCGTGTTCCTTACATTTACTCTGACTTTTATTTCATTGCAGGCAGTATGAACCCAAGACATTTCATTTGTTAGTAAACATCCATTCCTGCATTTCAGGTCTGCAAGACATTCCAAAAACACATCATTACATAATGATGTGATGTCAACAGGTGTATCCACAAAAGTCTGAGCACTTGAGGAGCAAAGATGGGCATAGGCTCTACAGTTTGTCAGTAAATGCGTGAAAAGGTTATTGAAATGTTTAAAACCAATGTTCCTCAAAGAAGGACAGGAAGGGTTTACATATTTCTCCCTCTGCAGTGCATAATATCATTAAACAGTTCAAGGAATCTGGAGAAATTATATTTTTGCCTCATTACTTGCCCTAAATTGCCTGTAAAGTTCGAATTCCAAGGGTCCCTTGTAGCTTGGGTTCATACTGTCTGCAATAACATAAAAGTCAAAGTAAAATGTGAGATTTTCTAACATTTATATTTTCAATACTGTCTCACCCTTTTCTGATTTGGAGTTGTACAAGAATTAGTAGCTGGGAATTGTCGCATCTCTCTCTCCTATACGCCTCTTACCTTCTGCCATCCCTCTCTCTCTATTGTAGAGGGACATGGCTTCTTGTATGAAACGTTTGGAGTCCGGCCTCACTTCTCCTGGCATGTTGATCCATTCGGCGCCTCTGCTACAACTCCGGTCCTTTTTGCCCTGGCTGGATTTGATGCACACCTCATCTCTCGCATTGACTATGACCTCAAAGATGACATGCAGAAAAACAAGGTTGTCTTGCTGTTTTTTTTTTTTTAAGTATTCCAGTATGTGACAGCTGATCACGTGTAGACATCTTTGACTGTGTACATGTCATATGGATTAATTAATACCGTTAATTAATACTGGATTAATGACTGTACTCCATTTTTTTTCAGAAACTGCAGTTTGTGTGGAGAGGTTCACCCTCTCTGGGGAAGAGCCAGGAGATTTTTACACACACCATGGACCAGTACAGTTATTGCACACCATCGTACCTACCATTCTCAAACAGGCAATCCACTGCATATTCAAATCCTCTTCTTTTATCAGCTATGTATACAGCGATCAACCATAACTTTAAAACCTACACTCAAAACCTGCTTCTGAACCCTTTATCCATTTTATCAGTTCCACTTACCATATAGAACCACTTTGTAGTTCTGAAGTTACAGACTGTAGTCTATCTGTTTCTCCCCATACTTTGTTAGCCCCCTTTCGCCCTGTTCTTTAATGGTCAGGACCCTCACGGGACCAGAACAAATCAGGTATTATTGGGTAGTAGTTCATTATAAGCATTGCAGTAACACTGACGTGGTGGCATGTTAGTATGCGTTGTGCTGGTATGAGGGGATCAGACACAGCAGTGCTGCTGGGGTTCTTAAACACTTCAGTTTCACGGCTGAACTGAGAATGGTCCACCAGCCTAAAAGATCCTGCCAGCACGGTACTTTGATCACTGATGAAGTAAATCAGTGCATGGTAAATGGGACAAAAACACCAGCAGTGTTGTGTTTGATCCACTCATACCAGCACAACACACACTAACATGCCACCACCACATCAGTGTCACTGCAGTTCTGAGAATGATCCACCACCCAAATGGTACAGGCTCTGTTGTGTTCCTGTGGGGGTCTTGACCATTGAATAACAGGGTGAAAAGGGGGCAAACAAAGTATGCAGAGCAACAGGTTGACTACAGTATGTAATTGTAGAACTATAAAGTGCTATAAAATGATCAGTGAGTACAGAACTAGGGATGTGGTTTAATGTCATTGCTGATCGGTGTACGTTGTTGTTTTGTGGGTATTTGTTGGTACCCTTTATGTATACATTTAGCAGTTTCTTCTGCTGCTGTTTCGATTAGATCAGGGTTTTATTGGAATGGAGTTGCCATGTTTCCAGACCCCCCAAAAGATGGTGTATACCCCAACATGAGCCTGCCAGTCACAAAGGAAACTCTGGAGCCCTATGCTCAGACGATGGTGGCCAACATCAAACAAAGGGCCCAGTGGTACAAAACCAATAACATTCTCTGGCCTTGGGTTAGTTTGGTTTCATGCCAGTCCAAAAAATACTCAAATAACTGTTTTCAGAAATGATCGTTCTACCTTAAGACACTACTGATGTTTTTCCAGGGTTGTGACAAGCAGTTCTACAATGCCTCAGTGCAGTTCACGAATATGGATGTGTTGATGGACTACATCAACAAGCGTAGCAAAGAGTTTGGAGTGACTGTTCAGTATGCTACTGTCAAGGACTACTTCCAAGCTGTACACCAATCAAATCTGTCCTGGGATGTGAGGGAAAGCCAAGACTTCCTTCCTTATTCCACTGGTATGTTAATGCTTTCATATTCAATATGGTTCACTTTGCTACTAGTTATGCAAGCATTCATAGGGAGATCACATACAGCATACTGAATAGGATCTAATAATGTTAATGGTCTATTAATACCACTTGCTCTTTAGTAGGTTATGATGCATTTTGAAACACAAATGAATAATTACTTGTAAAGTCACTCAAGACCTGTAGTTGCTTACCTTGAGTGCGTAGAAAAGGTATGACCTCGAGAGAGCACAGCTGCAATTCTCTAGACCCATGATTCCCAACCTGGGGTCCAAACATCACGGGGAGTGCAAGGCTTTGTCTGCTCTGAGGTGCTCTGAGTTTGTCAAAATTAAATTAATATAACTGGAATAAAATCTGCATATAAAATTAATTAAAAAGATATTGTGGAATGTTTATGTAAATGTTTAACTGTCTTGAAAAGAGAAAAGTGAAATAAAAAATGAAAAAAGCAATAAAAAGAACACGAGCAAAAAGGGATAAAAGCTATTATTAATGTTAATTTTTGCCAGGAAAGATTTGCATTGAATCACTTTATTCTTTTGGTCTGTGTGTGTGCGGGCAGGGGGGGTGCAGCTTTTCTTAAATACTCGTAGGGGGACTCCAAAGAAAAAAGGCTGGGAAGCACTTCTCTAGCCCACTACTGTGGAGACCTGGGTTAGAGCCCCAGGGGTGTCTTTATGTCAGTTCAGGCATCACAGAGAATTTGCTGTGTCTCAGAGTGTACTGGTTGATCATTCGACATTGCCGTAACAGGGCCTCCTTCCAGGTCATGCAATTGAATTGGTTTCTGCTTGTGCGCCATGAATTCCGGGATAAGCTTAGGCTTTTAATTATTGCTTTTTCCCCTAAAGGTTAAAGCAGGAAAATACATGAGGGTTTACAAATATTGGTCTGTGTTGTGCATCTTTTAACAATGGGCCCTGGAACTGTGGTGGCCGAGTGTTTAAGGTACTGCACTATGGATCAGAAAGTCCGGGGCTCAAAACCCACCTCTGCCAGGCTACCACTGTTGGGTCCTTGAGCAAGACCCTTAACTGACAATTGCTTGGATTGTCAGACTGTATCAGTTGTAAGTCGCTCTGTATAAGGGTGTCTGCTAAATGACGTAATTGTAAATTTTATTTAGATTTAGGATTTACTTGGGGTGCGACAATACAGAAACATATTGCTGTTTTTGCTATATTTTGTTGTTGATATATTTGCAATACAAAACGAAGAAAGAACTTTGATTTTAATTCCCTTTTTAATGTAGAGATCAAGGAGGCCAATATGACTTTCTGCTCTGCAAGCTTGGAACATGGCTTGCTTTGCTGGGGTTAAAAAAATCACCAAAGAGCTCTGCCATCGCTGATTTTATTTATATATATATATATATTATATATATATTGGAAGGCCATGGACCAGGCAGCTCAGGTTCCACACTCTCTTCTGAAGGATTTATCTCCATATTCTTTCTAGCGTTGCACTATAGAGATAAATGATGAAAACTTATTTATTATATTTGAGTTTAAATTTCCTCACATCAACAATAAAAAACAGCATCAAGCTTACCATTTTCTGATTCTTCACTTTTCTTAAAATCTCTGAGGTGAGATTACATGCTCTTTCCCTACAGTACCTAACGGAGTATAGAAACTATTTCAAAATCTGCCGCTAGATGTCGCATGTGTAACACTACAGGTTTAGAACTGTGGCGGTCTCTGTGCAGTAGACTGCATCTCAGTAGCGCCGGTTGACGAACAGCTTAATAAAGTTTTTGTTTGTTTATTTTAAATAAAATCTTAATATATTTGATGTACAACTCGTATCATATCGAAACGTATTGAAAAAAATTAATATTACTATGTGTATCGTGATACCCCTAGCATTTACTAGTAGAAGCTAACAGGTTCACTACATGTAGGCATGCTGCTGACAGAAAAGCAACTACCTGACTGATGTAGAAATTGTTTTTATTTAAGGTTCTAAACAATTAATCATTAATCTATTTTTTGCCACTTGGGATCATGCTTTGTATAGATGAAAGTACATTTACATTTACAGCATTTAGCAGACGCCCTTATCCAGAGCGACTTACAATTGGTACAGTCTTACGATCCAAGCAATTGTGGGTTAAGGGCTTTGCTCAAGGACCCAATAGTGGCAGCTTGGCAGATTTGAACCCTGGACCTTTTGGTCCATAGTCCAGTACCTTACCTGCTAGACTACCACAGTCCCGTAAGTATAAGCATGTTTGTTTATTGCTTTCAGAATCGTTCCAAGCATGGACAGGCTTCTATGCTTCCAGGAATGTCCTAAAAGGAGTTGCGAGAAGAGCTAGTTCCCTCCTCCATGCTGCGGAGTCTTTGTTTGTCCGGTACCGAATGAAGTACCCAGATGGTTCTGTCCAGAAAGAATGGGCCATGGACAAGCTCAAAGCCCTCAGATGGGCTGTCTCTGAGGTGCCTGGATGAGGAAAAATATTGATTGTTTACAGCTTTTGTGTATCATTTAATAGTAATACATTTAATTCACTTGACCAGGTTCAACATCATGATGGCATCACGGGCACAGAATCACCAAAGGTGTCTGATATGTACATGAATCACCTCACGCAAAGTATGATGGGAGTGGAAGAGCTCTTGGCAGCCATGTTTCTTCTCCCTCAATACCCGGGTATTCCCAGTAACATCTATAGGCATGACCCAGATACTACAGGTGTGTTCTGAGCATACTAACCCTAAATATGAGTATACAGGTTTGCATGGTTTAACGTCCACGTTTGCGTTCTGAGAAATGGTCGCATTGTCTGGACATTACCATAGTCAGTAGTTTAGATATGGTGCTCTTAGTGTTTTATCTTAAACAATAACATTAATTAAAACATAATGGGAAAACATTTAGTACTGTACTGTACAATATCTTAATTCTTATTTTTGTATATGTTATATAACTAGCACTTACTGAAAACTTAAAAGGAAATATAACAATATCATGTTTTTTTTTTTAATGCCTTTCAAGACTGCAATTCTCTTTTCCGTCAGTAAGTGTCATAAGGGTTCGCTCATACTAGTTTTCTGTCATTCAGAAGTGAATTAGATGTGTGTAAAACAGATTTTTACACATCTAGATTTTTTTTTATTCCTATTACAATTCTTAAGACCTCAGCCGAACGCATCCCAAGCAAACGGATGGACGTTAAACTGCACATACCTGTAATCCAATTTCACAAATAAAACTGAGCACTGATCAAGACTGTAGGCTTTGCGCACGAAATCTTCTCAAGTAACTTTAAATAAATGTAGGGGTGTTGTTAATCTTGCTCTGTGACACATTTGTAAAATCATGCAATAATAATCTTTTTCTCAATCAGAGTCATCAAAGGACCTTGAGCAGCACATCATTGTGTACAACCCACTGGCTTGGAACATTACAACATACGTTAACATTTCTGTAAAATATCCAATGGCACTTGTGTTTGATGATAATGGCACCGAAGTTCCTGCTCAGGTAACTCATCCAACCAGAATCTTACCAATCCTACCAACATCTATCTGAGACACACTTAGAGTTTGAGATTAAAGACAGGGGAAAATGTGTAGATCAGAAAACAAGTGTAATACTTAAAGTATTACAGGGGAATTACAGGGGAAATACGTAAAGTATTACAGGGGAATGTTGGCGTACAGGGGAGTAATGAGCAGAAGGCAAGCCAAGTGGGACGGCCAGACCAGCAATAAACTGGATCTGGCCAATCCCACTAGCTAGCAGCAAACCAACAACATACCTGGAGAATCGGTGGGACCATGTTATGTATGACAGATGCTCCACTTGGCACACAAGACTGACCCCTCCCACCTAATAAGGGGGGGAATGCCCCAATCTGCTAAACCACTCTTACGGTAAAGAATGTACTTGCAGTACATCACAATGACAATGAAAGGTGACAACACCAGATGGCACCATTAATTCCTAAATGCAAATCCCTATCAATTTTCTGACCCCTTACCTCTTATTCCCTATCACTCCATGACAGCACCGCTTATAACTGCTAATGCCAGGAAAATGGCCCGTGAGCTGTCCTGGCCTTCCTTGGCTTACTTTAATGTGGCACAGTGTCATCTCACAGCTCCAGGGGTCCTCGGTTTGAACCCAGCCTGAACTCCGCCTGTGTGGAGACGTGCTTTAGGTCAATTGATGTCTCTTAAGGGTCTCGGAGTGAGTGTATGTCTGCGATGGATTGACACCCTGCCTATGGCGGGTTTCTACCTTGTGCTGCCCTTTTCTCCCTGGTGTTGCATTATGTGGGTGAAAGAAAATAAATGGATGAAGTTATTCTGTTTGTTTGTTGTCGCTGTCAGCATCAGTGGCCATTTCAGTGACACACACAAGGTTACATCAAGACTAGTCATATATACACACTCAAGTCAGTGCCAACTTAGCGTAATCAATTAACCTAACAAGCATGTCTTTGGACTGTGGGAGGAAACCTGAGTACCCGGAGTAAACCCACGGGGAGGAGATACCCAGGCCACTGCACCCTGTAATTGAACCCAGGACCTTCTTACTGTGAGGCAGCAGTGCTACCCACCGTGCCGCCCCAGTTATTGTTTCCAGATTCTTTCCAGAGTTCACATGGTGCAGGCAATAGTCATCCCTGGATGGGACACCAGTCCTTCTCAGGGCCCCATAACCGAACCACCCGACTTTCACACTCCAGGCACAAACTGGGGTTCGAACCCAGGTGCTCTGTAACTTCCCTTTCCAGCAGTAGTCTCTTTCCTCAGCTACAGGAGCTGCTGTAATTAAATAATCAACAACATAGGCACCATTTCATTAAAACACTGTTTTATATTCAGGAATAATACACACTGATGTGGCTTGTGAATTTGTGGACTTGGTGGCAAATGCCAAATATGGCAGGAGAAAATTCACTCCAGACTTTAATGATTAATGAATTAATTGTGACATTGCTATCTTCCCTTTGTGATTTTTAGTATTCATTACGCTTGCATGCTTAACAGTTGTATAACCCTACAGATAGGTGACTAATGGACTAATGGCCTTGGTATTCCTTTAGATCCAGCCATCTGCAGAGTCACCAGATGACTATGACCTTTTCATTGTGGTGGAACTGGGTGGACTTCAGTACAGAAAATACCTCATCCAGTTCCCACAGTCAAAGTGTAAGGCGACTTCTAGCTGTGGATTGACTCATGCAGCCAGGGTGGTGACTTTCAAGAGAAGGAATGTTAGGGAATGGAACAAGATGGGAAGATTGCTCCTGCCTGTGATGAATGAATGCTACACACTGATGTTTGACATGGCAACAAACCTTCTCCACAGTATTAAGCTTAGGTGAGCTCAGTTTTAGAAGTCCTTCTAAATTACATAGTTAAGAGCTGTGTTCAAAATATTTTCGATTCGGGTTGATCTTTCTATATTGCTTTTATTTTTTTAAATCTCCTTGCTAATATGCAGAAGAGGGCAAAGTACAGAAGTACTATACTTGAGTAAAAGTATGGATCCTGCTTATAAATACACTCCCCAATCACTTTATTAGGTACATTTCCTTGTTTCTACACTCACTGCCCATTTGATCACTTAACATATTGAAGCACTTTATAGTGTTACTGCTGGAAAATAGCCCACCTACCAAAAATGTCCAGTCACCAGCATCCTGTGAGCACTGATGAAGGATTAGAGGAGGACTAACACAAACTTTACAATAACAGATGAGCTTTGTAGATATAGTGTCTCCTACTATACATCTACAAATCTAAGCAATATGGTAGATGTGTCTAATAGAGTGCACAGTGAGTGAACACAGTGTTTAAAACCTCCACCAGGACTGCTGTGTCTGATCCAGAAAAAACAGACTAACACACAACCACCACATCAGAGTCACTGCAGTGCTGACAGTGGTCCACCACCCAAATAGTATCTGATTTGTGCTGGTCCTGTGGGGGTCCTGACAATTACAAACAGAGTAAAGGGGATTAACAAAGTATGTAGAGAAACAGATGGACTACAGTCTGTAATTGTAGAACTACAAAATGCATCTTTTTAGTAAGTGGAACTGATACAATGAACAATGAGTGTGGAAACAAGAGGTAATAAAGTAATCAGTGAGTGTATTAGTACAGTGAAAGAAGTCCATTAAGTTGAGTAAAAGTGTGAAGTACTTGCTTTTACATATACTTGAGTATTAAAAGTCATGTGATATGGTTATGAACTTGCTTTACTTTACAATTGAACATTGATTGAATAATTTTGCAAACTATATTGAGCCTCCTCACACTTACATTTACAGCATTTAGCAGACGCCCTTATCCAGAGTGACTTACAATTGATACAGTCTTACAATCCAAGCAATTATGGGTTAAGGGTTTTGCTCAAGGGCCCAACAGTGGCAGCTTGGCATAGGTGGGATTTGAACCTTGGACCTTCTGGTCCATAGTCCAGTACCTTACCCGCCAGGCTACCACAGTCATGTCAACTGGTATGAGTTCGTCTGACTAGTACCGTTATAACCCTATTTTTGTCATGAACTGTTACCAGGGTTTGGAGCTGGTGTTGGTGTACCTATAATAAGAACAGACATATTTGAAATTGGTATATGCACATACATAGTAATTTGACTAGTTTTCTATTTTATATAGAGTATATTGAACGCTGGACCTTCTGGTCCATAGTCCAGTACCTTAACCGCTAGGCTACCACTTCAGTATTATGGATAATGTTTAGATTCATGACATTCCAATTCCAATTATTATAAATAAGTAGTTGGTGTAATACAGTGCTGCATTTTTTATGAAGGAAGTTACTGTGTTTTCAGGCTTGAAAGAAAGAAAATTAGGATTCACCAAGACTTCTGGGAGTACAAGGCCAATGGTGATGTCCGTGCTGGGCCTATCTCGGACAACTACATCTTTACAGCCAACAGCTCTGCTTTTCCTGCCTACAAATCTGTTGAGATGCAGATAATACCAGGGAAATTCATTTCAGAGATCCGACAATATTTCTACAGGTAGAACAACTACAACCCTGTACTTGATGTATTTTGAGTAGTGTTAACATTGTATAAAAACAAAATTTAATCAGTTCTTAGAGAATAAGGATCAGTGCAGATGATAGTTTGGTGCCAAAGATCAGCAAAGGGGAAAAATAATTGATTTATTCTTTACAGGGAAGAGTCTGATACGAACCACAGTTATTCTGTGATCACCCGACTGCCAGTTGGTTTTAAGGATGAGTTATTATGTCAGAGACTGGATCAGAGCTACGGGGTGGGTCCTTTACTGGTCAACAGAGAAGCTGTTCTCAGAACCACCACCAGCCTGAGTAACAACAGGACAATATACACTGACAGTAATGGCTACCTGATGATGAAGAGGGTGTACAAGCAGTATGTCAGCAATACAATGTCTAGAGTAAGAACGAGTTCAGATTCCACTGTGACTAAATTGTACCCATCATACCTAATGTACTATACAGTACTGTGCGAAGGTCTTGGGCCTATATATGATCATTATACCATTACCATTATGCCAAAGATAGCAATTCAAATGGTGGCCTAATACTTTTGCACAGTACTGTATATACTTACATACTTACATATGCTTATATTTTGCACACCTGGCTGTGTAGAACTACTACCCAATGGTACGGGGAGCATATATTGAAGATGAGTCCAACAAGCTTGTCCTGCTCAGTGAGAGAGCACACGGAGTGGCGAGTCTTGGCCAAGGTCAGATGGAGGTACGAGTAACTTCCACACACTTGTACTGCATCATAATATTACTGTTTTCGTTTCATCAAGATTTGTTCTTTTGATGTGCATATGGGTGTCGTAGGTGATGCTTCATAGGCGGCTGTGGAATAACCAGGAATGGAATCTAGGCTATAATCTGACCCTGAACGACTCCTCTGTGGTGCGCCCAGTTCTGTGGTTAATGCTTGGCTCTCCTCCTGCCATGACCTCTCTTTATCAGCGAGCAGCTCTAAGTTTACAGCACAGACCCATGGTCTTACCTATCGACAAACCTCGTAAGTTAGAAACCAACAATGCATTCGGTGGCCACTTTATTAGATTCACCTACCATGTATGTATACTCTTAATATATAACTGCTGACTATAGCTTATCTGTGTGCACAGTTTGCCAACTCACCCCTGCCTTGTCAAGCAGTATGACCAGCAATGATCAGATATTGTATACAGTGGTGCTTGAAAGTTTGTGAACCCTTTAGAAGTTTCTCTATTTCTGCATAAATATGACCTAAAACATCATCGGATTTTCACACAAGTCCTAAAAGTAGATAAAGAGAACCCATTTAAACAAATGAGACAAAAATATTATACTTGGTCATTTATTTATTGAGGAATATTACATATATGATCCAATATTACATATTAGTGAGTGGCAAAAGTATGTGAACCTTTGCTTTCAGTATCTGGTGTGACCCCCCTGTGCAGCAATAACTGCAGCTAAACGTTTCCTGTAACTGTTGATCAGTCCTGCGGCTTGGAGGAATTTTAGCCCATTCCTCCGTACAGAACAGCTTCAGCTCTGGGATGTTGGTGGGTTTCCTCACATTAACTGCTCACTTCAGGTCCTTCCACAACATTTCGATTGGATTAAGGTCAGGACTTTGACTTGGCCATTCCAAAACATGAACTTTATTCTTCTTTAACCATACTTTGGTAGAATGACTTGTGTGCTTAGGGTTGTTGTCTTGCTGCATGACCCACTTTCTCTTGAGATTCAGTTCATGGACAGATGTCCTGACATTTTCCTTTAGAATTCTCTGATATAATTCAGAATTCAGTGTTCCATCAATGATGGCAAGCCGTCCTGGCCCAGATGCAGCAAAACAGGCCCAAACCATGATACTACCACCACCATGTTTCACAGATGGGATAAGGTTCTTTTGCTGGAATGCAGTGTTTTCCTTTCTCCAAACACAACGCTTTTCTTTTAAACTAAAGTGTTCTATTTTGGTCTCATTCGTACACAAAACATTCTTCCAATAGCCTTCTGGCTTGTCCTCGTGATCTTTAGCAAACTGCAAATGAGCAGCAATGTTCTTTTTGGAGAGCAGTGGCTATCTCCTTGCAACCCTGCCATGCACACCATTGTTGTTCAGTGTTCTTCTGATGGTGGACTCATGAACATTAACATTAGCCAATGTGAGAGAGGCCTTCAGTTGCTTAGAAGTTACTCTGGGGTCCTTTGTGACCTCGCCAACTATTACACGCCTTGCTCTTGGAGTGATCTTTGTTGGTCGACCACTCCTGGGGAGGGTAACAATGGTCTTGAAATTTCCTCCATTTGTACACAATCTGTCTGACTGTGGATTGGTGCAGTCCAATGATACACTTTGTTCGTGCCATGATACACTTCCACAAACGTGTTGTGAAGAGCAGACTTTGAT
Organism: Ancistrus triradiatus; assembly: GCA_025084515.1. Taxonomy (NCBI): domain Eukaryota; kingdom Metazoa; phylum Chordata; class Actinopteri; order Siluriformes; family Loricariidae; genus Ancistrus; species Ancistrus triradiatus. The sequence goes on from JAJAGP010001731.1 coordinate 18,732, forward strand.
GGATCCCTGTTCTTTAAATAAAACAGGGTGACCACTCACACCTGACACCTGATTCTAATTTCACCTTCAAATTGACTGCTTTTGCCACTCACTAGCCACCTTTAGCTTAATGTGGACAAGATTTGCTACTCCATTAAGGTCTATTGAAGGATCAGCACAAATGGACAAAGATCATTTTATGTGTATCTAGTAATTGCAGCTCAGTGGCTCAGTAGGTAGAGCCAACTGCTGGAAACTGCAGCTTTGGTGGCCTTCAGGATTGAAGGGCTGATAAATTTTAAATAGCAACTGATGGGATACAGATGGTACCTGTGTTTTTACAAAGTGCACCTATGTGGCAGCTATACATGCTAATTTACCAGTGGGTTTAAGGACGAGGTAGGTGTAGCTAATAAAGTGGCAGTTCTTATGTTTAAGAATTTTTATCTTTAAGAAATGAATCCTAAATGTTAATAGAAAAGCCATGGAGAAGGAGAGAACTGCAAAATGGGCCCACTATCCAGCCTGTAGTTTTGCCACAGAACCTCCATCTACAGTACTTGAGTATTCCTGGATGGAACTACGTCCCCAAACACAATCAGGACTTCCAGAACCTCAACTCAGGTAGACCGCTTTCACCCAGACAATATCCATCGAAAAATGGGCCTATTTAAAAACCCATGCTTTATTAAATGGCATGATGATGTAGTTAATTGTACTTATTGTATGTACAGGTGGGGAAGGTACATCTGATGCAGACTTTGATCGGGTTCTCTTGAGGATTACTCACTTGTATGAGAAAGGAGAGGATCCTGTCTTGTCCAAACCTACCACCATTAACCTGAAGGTAAACCTGAGAAATAGGTTGGCACAGAGAAGGTCCTGGGTTCAATCCCAGGGTGGAGTGGTTTGGGTCCTTTCTGTGTGGAGTCTGCATGTCCTCCCTGTGTCCTCGTGGGTTTAGTCCGGGTACTCTGGTTTCCTACCACAGTCCAAAGACATGCATGGTAGGTTAATTGGTGTCTCTAAAGTGCCCCTAATGTGAGTGTGAGTGTGTGTTTGAATGTGCGCGCCCTACGATGGATTGGCACCATGCCTAGGGTGGTTCCTACCTTGCACCCTATGCTGCTATGCATCAGGGCACGTGCACAATCAGACACTCCCTCAGTCATGGTTAGCCTGGTCACCTCACAGTTCCAATGTCCCCTGGTTTGATCCAAACCTTGGACTCCACCTTTGTGGACTTTGCATGTCCTCCACTTGTCCTCATGGGTTTATTTCGGGTGCACCGGTTTCCTCCCACAGTCCAAAGACATGGATTAGGTTAATTGATTACGCTAAATCGGCCCGGTTGTGTGCATTTGTGACTAGTTTTGACATAAACTTGTCGTGAAATGCAGCTGATACGAAGTTCGATAAAGATAATTCCCATTCCAACTCACTCACGTTGGGACACTTTAGAGACACCAGTGGAGCTAACTGCATGTGTTTGGAATGTGGGACGCAACCCTCCGGAGTAACTGGAGGAGACCATGTTTGGAGAAGAGCACTGTGTCACCCACAGTGACATCTATGAAATCTATGATAAGCTATGAAATGGAGATATTAATCTATTTTACAGTCTGTTTTTAAAAATGAAAAATGCCTACATATTATAGGTAGGAGTACTATTTAGTCGAGTTCGACTTTCTACAAGTATTGATTTGACGTTTGCAAAAAAGACATTCCTTTTTCATTTCTAAAGTGTAAGCAATGCAAAACAGTGCACATGTTCTTGCACAAGTTTTTAAACAAAAAAATACTTTATTCCCCTGTAATTAAAAGAAAGTACTAGAAAGAGGTTTAAAGGTGTAAACAAAATGGTCTACTGGAGCTTCACCATGTCATAAATAACCGAGTGAAAACATTCCTATTTTATTTCTGAATAACTATTGAAAAAAATGTGTATTATTCATGTAAAAAACAAACAAATAAGTCTTTAGAACAAGATATGCGTCTGTGAGTATGCATTCTCTGGTGTTCAGAAATGGAATTGCATTTGATTTGGTATAATCAAGAATGAATAATCCAACTACACCAGTGGCTCCCAACCTTTTTTCCTTGGTGCCCCCCACCCACACCCACCCCAGCTTGCGCACACACACGGAACAAAATAAAGCAATTCATTGCAAATCTTTATTGGCTGAAAAAATAACATTTTATTTTAGTTTTTTCTTTTGGGTTGCTTTTAAAGCTCCCCCTCCTTTTTTTGCTAAACATTTAGTTAAAATCAAACATCAGCCTAATAAATATTTTTTAAGTAATTTTATATACAGGTTTTTATTTTAAATGTATTTAAATTTTATTTAATATGTTCAAATCGTATTTTGACAAACTCAGAGCAACTCAGAACAGACAAAACCTTGCTATGTTTGGTGCACCCATGAGGGGGACCCGGACTCCAGGTTGGAAACCATGGAACTTAACAATGCATCGATACACCCCTACTATTTAGACAGGGGTTTTACAGAGGACTTGCTTCTCTCCTATCTGTGGGAGAAAAATACTGTGTGCAAATGCCAAAAATGAAGTCAGTGGTGTTAGGGATTACTGAACACTATTATAACCTCATATACCACTTGCACTGTATCTGCACTGTCATTTAATCATGGATCTTTACCTTTTCTCTACAGGAAGTCATGCAGGGCATAGGGGAAGTAAAAGCAGTGCAGGAACGTTCTCTCACAGGAACGTGGGATATCTCAGATCTCCAGAGATGGAGCTGGGGAACTGCTGATAGTGAAGAGAACGCAGGTATTACCACATTTCTGATTCCCATTTTGTCTTTTGACCTGTGATGTTCATTCTCTGAGATAAATCGGATAAGGGTGTAAAGGACCACATGACAAAGGAGCTTGGTTTTGTCTTGACTAAACATTACTTCAGGTTAATGCCATGTATGCCAAATAATAGGTATGCTCAGTGACAGGGATGGACGAAGACAAACACTGTATAGACAAAAGTTTGTGGAAACCCCGTCTAATTATTTAGCTCTGGTAGTTTAGCAGCATTCACTCATAACACATTCATAATGTAAAGCATACATTTTTGGATTCTTCATAGACAAACAGTGGCAGTAGAACGGCTTGTACTGATACCCCACAGACTGAACATGACACGTTTAGACGTGATGTCAGTTCATCAACTTTCTGCCCTGCTGTCCTTAAACAAAGTTCATAGAGAACTGGTTTGCCAACTTTGATTGAGAACTTGACTGGCTTGCACAGAACCGTGACCTCAACTCCATTAGACCCCTTGAAAATGCACTGGAATGGCAAAAATGAGCCAAGGCTTATTGTCTAAAATCAGAAGCCATCCTCACAGTCATGTTCCAAAATCTAGTGGAAAGCCCTCTCAGAGGAAGGCTGTTATAGCAGTAAAGGTGAGTTGCAAACACCATACCCATGTTTTCATGCAAATTTTTTGGGTGTCCCAAAAGTTTTGTCTGTATAGTGCATCAAAAGACAGATATAGAAACAGGATTGACTTAGCAGCTCTATTGACAGTCTAAATTGTCATGAGGTGTAAAAAGCTGGAATTTATGGCAGAGCTGTCAGTTTGAAATCTTTTGTTATGAAGGCCGATGTGGGAAGAAGCATAAGTTTCCCTGGCCAGTGGATTATAATTTTCACATTCCACATTCCAGATTTGTCTTCCAAAAGATGCCTTCAAGCCATAGTACATGCTGCCCACTTAAAAGTATGTTAGGAACTCCATAATAGTTTAGCCAACCAGTGACTGCTTCACAGGATCGTTTAACAGCGAACAAATACAAGCAGTTTATGTCCTGGTGCATCATGTGGTGCAACCATCACACCCTGAAGATGTTAATTTTGCCCCACCCCTAATATATATTGCTAAAATGATTCAAGAGTGGTTCGGTCCGAGGTGTAGAACAAATTCATCTTTATCGTAAAAAGAGCCATAAGCCAAACAGAATGTGAATGCTCTGTTGGGATATCATAATGTGGCCTAGCTCCTTAGCCTATGTGGATTAATATATTGTCATAGGTTTTCATTACTTTGGCTATCTCCTGTGTATGACAAGAACAATTAAAAGCATGTGTGGGTCTGTTTCTTCCAGAGAACACCAGTTCAAAAGGCGTGACGAAGAACTTCAGTGTGACTATATCACCTAAGGAAATCAGAACCTTCTTCCTTTACTTTAAATAGGCAGCCTTTGGGGCTTAGTTTTGTGCTTTTGAAATGCTTTTGTTTGCTATAGAAACCATAGTATTTTTTTTTTTTTTCAAATTCCGTCAGCTTTGTTGATCTTCATGGCTTACAAAGTGCCAGTCTGAAGAGGATGGTATTAGTCAAGATTCAGTTCCAGCTCATAATTCAGTTCAAACTCAAACCAGTCTTCATGGTTACTTCAGAAGATATCAAGACACCTTTATACTGGGTTTTGAAATCCATCCAGGGTGTCCCCAGTCCCTAACCCCAACGCTGCAAGGATAAGTGGGTTCAGTAGGGGAACATTCTAAAATTCAGTGGATTACCTGTCCTTGATTCAGAATATCTCTGTTGTTAACATAAAAAACATCATAACTAAGAATATTTCCAATTGCAGTACTTAAAAATGTATAATTCTAACAAGTTCTGGTCCATAATGCATTTAGTTGTCTTCTGTGAAGATCAATATAGAACAATTTTACACGTGTTCAAGTGATTTCCCATCTATTTGTAATACAAGAAAATTGAATCAGCACAATCATTTCTAAACATTTTGTACTTGTTTATATCTGGTTGTGGCTTTGTGCAGTAAAACAATTTTTGTATTAATCTTTGTGTCTGACTGCCTTCTGAACGTCCAACATGCACTCAATGACAGAAAATAACTCACCAAGGAGTTGTTGGAATTGAATGAAACTTTTGTGTGTGAATGTAACAATGACATCTGTAGGTGATTACAATATTAGAGTGAAAGGATAAGTTTATTGGGGAAAACTGTACAATTGAACAGAGTCACTGGTACTCTACTGGGCCGCCTCTAGCCTGGATACACGATGAGATATGGTTGGGTATGGAGGCATACTGTAACGATGACGCAATCCTTCAGCTCGCATCCATCTTGTTTAACTCCCCCTGCTTTCTCCTTCCTACCCAGCAGGTGGGGCTGTAGCCACCTGCTGGTCTGTCCTCTATATATACCCCTCTTCCTGTGCACTTCCTTGTCTGGCTTCCTCACTCCCTGGTTTGCCTTGGCTCCATGTGCTCCTCGTTCCCTGCTGGTTTGTGTCTTTACCTGATCTTTGTCTTGTCTCAGCCTTCTGCTCCTTGTTTCATGTTTAGCTTTGCTTTATTATTCGTCTTTCTGCTAGTGTTAGTTTTTTTTGTTCGTTAGTGTGTTAGCTTATTGTTTTGTTAGCTTGTCAGCCTGTCCTTTGTGCTATTGCATGTTGATTCTCCCCTTTCTTAGTTTAGGTTTGTTTGTGTTATATATCACCTTGTACACTGTAAATAAATCTTCACCACTTGTACTTATGTCCGCCTCCCTGTTCCTTCCAAGCCAAAAGCGTGACACATACAGGTTCTGTTTGGTATCCTGTGGCACATTTGCCCACAGATGTTGCAGCTGGACCTGTAGATCTTGTACACTCATAGGTTGCCAAAACTGGGGTCCCAGCTGGTCCCATAAATGCTTGATTGGCGATAAATCTGGCGACGGGGCAGGCCAAGGAAGTGTTACAATCTGGCAGAGACATTCCTGGGAAACCTTTGCTGTGTGTGCATCGTAGAGACATGCCGAGCAGCCAGTGATCTCTCACCAAGAGGTACATTACCCAAAAGTAGCAGGGGAAGAACTTTTGGGGAAAGAACCAGAAGAAACTGTAATCATCAATCAGATTACAATCAGAACTGCCACTCATGATTTTTCTTTATTGTACCATTGTGAGTGAACCCCCTCACGCCCCCAACTCCCGTTCTTATGTCTGATTCTGAACGATTTTATGCATTGCACTGCTGCCACATGATTGGCTGATTAGATAACAGAATTAGATAACAGGCATTAATGAGTAGATGCACAGGTTTTCCTAATAAAGTGTTTGGTTAGTGGATATTACATATACATTGACAGCATATTGACACAATCTTTGTAAAATTTATTTCACTTTTTGCTTGGCTACCAAAGTTATGATTACTCAACTACAACATTTGATAATTACATGCTTACAGTAGATTTCGTAGAATAATAAAAGTACATTTTCATGCTGGTTTAAGTCGTCTTACAGCTGTGAATGGCTTTATGCATTTTACCTGAAATATATACAATGTTAACAGCAGAGGATGATTTTAGGTAATATGATGTGATATAAAGGGCACCAGTACATGCTCGAGTAAGACTTTAATGTGCAATAATAAATGTTTTAAAGCTTCTTTAGTGTTTTCTTGATGGGTGGTAATAGCTCGTATTGGTACTAGGAAAGGGAACCATGCATCATTGCCTGCAGGAGATGGACAAATGAGTAATGTTGTTTAAGGCTTAAAGAGTCAAAATATCTATTTATATTACATATAATTCTTACCAGTGTCTGTGCTTATTGTAACACCAGAGACTTTCAGGGGATTTTCTTGACGTGTGTCACACGGAGCTTTATGGTACTTGTAAAATTACTCTGTAAAAACTGGTGAAAGAAGGGTGATGTAACATTTAATACAATGACTAATACAGTACTACACATTAGGCAGCAATACAACGAGTTGACACTTACATTTTTGAGAAGGTTTTCAATCTCAGACACTGAAAGGCTTCTACTGGAGATTAATCTGACTTGCCCACCAATCACATACTCTAAAGAAGCAAGCATCATGATTAAATGAGCAAATTTTACACATTTTAAGCATGTGTGATACTGATAAAAAAGGCTTTTTATGAACACAAAACAGTTCCATTACTTTTATTTAAAACATACTTAAAAAGTTCACATATGATGATGTAATTCTGGACATTTGCTATGTTTTGAAAGTGTCTTTACAACTGGAGCTGTTTTTACCTGGTCTAGTATACCTTGTTGTCTCAAGCCAGTAGTGGATACTACTGGATACTGGAATAACTTTATGTTTTACTATTTCTTTAGTAAGCTGTTTCACATTGGTCATTTTTAAAGCCAGATTCTGTTGAAGAGAGTAATGGGTTTCAGCCTTTCTAACTCAAATTACACACTGGACTAAAGGGTTTTGCAGTTCTATGTGAATAATACAAAATCGGTCATTTTAAGTGCTTCGTTTGCTTGTTTATTTGGTTTATTTAATGTCGCTATCAGAATCAATGGCCATTTCAGCGACACACACAAGGTTACATCAAGACTAGACATATATACACTCAGGTCGGGCCAATTTAGTGTAATCAATTAACCTAGTGCATGTTTTAGGACTGTGGGAGGAAACCGGAGTACCTGGAGTAAACCCTGGTGGACACGTGGAGGCCGTACAGACTCCACATAGATAGGTGGAGGGTGGTGCCCCCCTGGGAACGAACCCAGGACGTTCTTACCGTGAGCCACCATGAGCTCCTCAGTGTGATCCCCAGTTTGAGATGGCAAATCCTCACCCTGTCTGCAGGGGCTTACCCCGGGTAGTTTTTTTTTTTTCTCACATTCCAAAAGCATGTATATTTACATTTACATTTACAGCACGTAGCAGATACCCTTATCCAGAGATTTGTTGTCCACCATCCAGACACAGGTGGCATCTTCACTACACGGCCCTGTCTCTGTCTGGACCATTTTCAGGTGCTTAGCAGAAGGAAATTTGTTGTGTCCTGCCATTGACAGCCAGGGATCATTGCCATCATTTGCAGTGGTGTCAGAATGTAGCAAATGTGCCACAAGATACCACATGGAACCTGTATGCCTCCAATGCTCAACTGTATATCATCCAGGCTAGAGGTGGCCTAACAGGGTAATAGAGCCTCCTTTCAGATGATATTGTAATCATATCAGTGTATATCCTACCAGGGTATGGAGTTGAGGTCGTTGAGGTTGGAACTATAATGAGAAGAAGAAAATATGTACATAGAAGCATTTACAAGAGCATTGTATAGCTGGTATAAACATATTGAGATAATAATACATGAAGCACAGCCATACAATGTTTATTTCCTGAATAATGATTTAGCCCTACAGTTCTGGTAAGTCATGAAAAGCAATTCTTTTTTTTTTTTTTTTTTATATTTTTTATATTGTTTTTAACAATTCTTGTTTCATTGGGACTGCTGATTTTTAAATGTGCACCCTCTCTTTTCCAAAATAACAGCACTGGGTCTTCTCTAATAATGCTGGATAAAATTAGAGAATAAAAACTTATTAATCAAAGACATTCCTCAATAAGGTCTTTCCAGATCCTCCAGGGTTCTGGATCCTCTCACGACTAGTCTCCTCTTGCAAAAGAAAGCTTTAAAGAACTGGCACTTACCTGGGTTTGTTGTTGTAAGTGATGTGCCTATAATGCAATTGATTTATTGCTTAAAAATGTACATGCTTTTGTATTAAATTCATTTTAATTATTGAAAAACATCTGACTATTACCAGTGTTTGAAATTACTGTTGTTGTATCTGTGATGAGAATAAATAATTACATTTGTATTAAATATTGTAGTTAATTATATTAGTATACGTATTGTGAACAATATTGTAAAGAATTGCCTATTATTAGAGTATGCAGGTGAGGTTGGTATAGCTGTATTGAGAAAAAAATATTGTTTGTGCTAAACAATGCACTTATACAACAATTGTATTGTATATGGGAAAATGTTATGAAATGTTTTTGTTTTCTTAAAAAAACAATTAAAAGATGTACTTACCAGGGTTTGATGTGGTGTTTGATTGAGCTTTTTAGAAAATAAATGCCTTAATATTATACTCAATATTTTCTACAACACATACATAACATAAATAAATAATAGCATATTTAAATACTTGTAATATTAAATACAATTTTTAAAAACTGACTCTTACCAGGGGTTGAAGTTGAGGCTGGTGTAACTATAACAAGAAGTTAAAGTTTTGAAAGTGCCTGTTTTTACCTGGTCTACTTTAGACTCTTCTTTAAAGACGGTATTAACTGGACTAATTTTATTTCACAAAACAGCCACACACTTTTGAGTTTCTTGACTAAGCTGTTTCCTGCTGTTGAACAGAATAATGGGTTGCAACTTTGCTTTTTTTTGCTTGGGTTTATTTATTTCCAGAGACATGTGTTAGGTCAATTGGTCACTCTAAATTGCCCCAGCATGAGGGTGTCTGATTACTATCGTTATAACCTTGTTCCAGTTATGAATAACCATTGATGCTGGTTTGATGTTAAATAAATAGACAACCCAGTGTTATTATTATAATAATTATTATTTTTTTATAATAGTAATTTATGGAACTGACTGTTACCAGGGTTTGGAGTTGTTGTTGTTGTTGATGTTCCTGTAATAAAAACAGATGTAATTGAATAGAAAAAAATTATAAATATTATATTAATATTATATATATATAAAAAAAATATATATACATAAAAAAAAAAAAAAAAAAAATTATATACATATATATATATATATATATATATATATATATATATATTTATATGTGTGTGTGTGTGTGTGTGTGTAGCCATAGTGAGAATAAAATTAAGAATTGGTACTTACCAGAGTCTGATGTGGTGTTTGAAAGAGCTTTTTTGAAAAGAAGTCCATTAGTATTATGCTAAATATTTTAATGTACACATAAATAACATGAACATACAGTACACAAATAAGAGCATTTAATAACCTTAAATGTGATTTTATAAAACAACTCTTACTAGTGTTTGGAGTTGAGGCTGGTATAACTATAAGAAGAAAGAAAATTTTATTTAATTGATAGTAAAATTGTTCTGATCTATAATACCATGTACAGTTGCTCAAGTAAAAATGTATATGTATGTTATATGTATTTACATAGTGAATATAGTATTAATAATGACAATAATTATATAATTAGTATTAATAATAATGATATTATTTTAAATATCAGTTTTTATAGTAATAAATTATATAACAATAACAATAATAAGAAGAAAAAGAAAAAGAAGAAGGCATTGTCTTACTGCTGTATGAGAAGTTGTACTAAAATCACTTTTATAGTCTAAGTCAAAACGACTTCATTGAACTATATCAGTTGAACTTCAACTTCACCAATATCACTTATATATTTAATCACTCACCACTGTAACAGACAAAGCTGTAAGTATTACCACAAGATGCATCATTCCATTTGCCAGAGGGCAATACAGCCGCACAGTGTTCATTTCCTACATTATTTGGCTCTCCAGTATCCCAGTTCTGGTAAGTAGAGTTGCTCTTATCTGACCACATCCAAGTTCTGTAAAGACCAATCCAGACTGCTTGTCCTCCTGATAAAATACGGACTTGTTCATTCTCTGTTGCGTTCCTGATGCTGACCAGGTCTGTGTAATGCACTCTGCAATACTGACGGGCATCATAGACTCCCAGGGTCAAATTAACCAGAAGTGTAAGATTGTTGTCTCCTAAAATGATAATATTATTAACAATAATACTAATAATAATAAGCAAAAAAGAGGAATGATTATGTATGGAGTTAAAATGTTTCACTGAATATGTATAGGATCCTAACTTACCATCATAACAAACAAATTTTGCTAAATTGCTACATGATTCATCATTCCAAAATCCACTGCTCAGCATTAATGTACACAGCTTGTTTCCTCCTGAATTATTTGGTTTTCCAGGTGCCCAGTGTCTGTAATCTCTTTCACCCAGCCCATAAAAAGCATCATCATCCAAATACCATTTCCAGCTGGTCTCAACATCTTCGTACAATCCTATCCAGGCTTGCACCTGTACTTTTCCAGATATAGCAGCCATGATCAGAGTTTGGTCATTTTCATTTTCAATGGTTGCAAGGTCAGTGTAGTTGTCTCTGCAGTATCTCTGGGCATTAGACCAGTTCTCATTCCCATTTATAAAGTAATACTGGCGAGAAATGCCAGAAGAAAGTGTGAAGAGAGCTGTAGGTGACAAAACTGAAAGAGTTAACCTATGAAAAAAGGTTTATGATGACAATAATAAATGCAAATCTATAACTACATATATAACATTTTCATACATACCTGAGAATAAAAGCAAAGGAAACATAATGCTCAGTACAGCTTCAGAAAAATAAATCTTCGAAGAAGCAGATTGGTTCTGTCTTGTTTGAGCAAATTCCTTTCAAGGTACTAACATAATTGTGTGATTTTATTAGATGTGCAGTTCCAGAGAACTACTACAGTGCTGGGTTTCCATTACACTTTATATACCTGTACATTGTGGGAGTTTCAACTCCATTATCTCTCATTTGTGTGCATAGTCTACATATTTGCTCTGTACGGGGATTTTGGAGAATGACATTCAGACCAGTTTCCTCATTTTTTTGGTCCTTCCCTAGGAGGAACTGAAGAAACAGTACATAGTTGTAGGCATGTATCAAGTCAAATTACTAAAAAAGATAAACAATTTGCTACATCAGCCTCATTTTATAGGTGATAGCTTGTGTTAAAGGTTTACTGCTGCTACTATTATTATTATTATTACAAAATATAACAAAAATTAAATTTTAGTGAGTAGTTGAACATCTCAACAGATACTGAGCAGAAGCATTTAGTCTGTGCTTTTATTAGTGTATACCGTATTTTTCGGACCATAAAGCACACCGGGTTATAAGGTGCAATATCAACGATCGGCTGCTAACGGGTATATTTTCATACATAAAGCGCATCGGGTTATAAGACGCATTAAATGAAACAAAACTCTTAAGTTTCGTCGGTGCAGGGCGTCTTCTTGCTTCCTCCACTTCCGTACCATTGATTCGTTAATGCTGAATTCTCTCACAGCTGCTCTATGTCCATGTTGTACTGCGTGACTGATAGCGTTGAGTTTGAAATCCGCTTCGAAAATAAATGAATGAATGCACGTACCCTAATGCTGAAGCACATACCGTATTACCCCGTGATGCTGCGCACTACGGTGGCCGTAAGCTTCGTAACTTACCAAGGCCGTGCTAAAACATTTTGACAGAGTTATGAGCGCCGTGTACCATCTACAATCGGTTCTAGGTCAGAAAGCACAACCAGAATTAATTCATACATTAGACGCACCGCATTTTAAGGCGCACTGTCGATTTTTGAGAAAGTTAAAGGATTTTAAGTGCGCCTTATGGTCCGAAAAATACGGTAATTCACTAAACTGTGAACACAATGCAAAACTTTATAAACATTATGTTGTAAAATTTGAAAGCATTTTTTTTCAAACATAGTATTTGGCTGATGTTGGTTTATCTTTTTTATATAAAAAAACAAACAATTTACCCCCAAAAATGACACATATTGTAATTACAAAATATTGTAGTTATACACATCTGTATACAGCATATGTAAATAGGAACATCTTAAATACTAAAGAGACATAACATCACATTTTCTAATATTTTAGACAGTAGTTATTTGGTATGATTGATGAAGATAATACAGTAGATTCATAAATCTTATTTTTCACATCTATATAGTCAGCTCCAAAAATTATTGGCATCACACCGGTATGGTTTACTAACACATTTATTTCAGTTGTGCCCTTTAATAAATATTTGTCATGGAGTAAATAGCCATGGTGACTCATTTTTAGTTTGCCATTAATTCTAACAATGTATTAAATAAAATTAACCAGTACACCATAAAAGTGTTTTAATAAAGTAAATGAGAAACCTAGAAGTCAAACCAGTCATCTCAGGCAAGTAATCTCTTTAGACAAAGCAGGTGCAGTGGAACGGGTTGTACTGAACACCTCAGCGCATCTTAATATGACACTTCCATTAAATTTATCGACGTTCTGTCCTCTCAAAAGTGCATAAAAAATAGGTTGCCATCCTGAATGTAGAGTTTGTTTGTCTTGTACAGAGCTCTGACCTGAAGTTAAATGACAACTGTGAGCCAGGGCATATTGTGCAACACAAATGCTCGAGGTCATGTTCCAAAATGTAGTGAAAAGTCCTCTCAGGAGAGTGAAAAGTGCTGTGGCAGAGATTTTATTCATTCTTACATTTTCCTATTCACTTAATCCTGGTCAGAGTTGTGTTGACAGTGTCTAGCTGGCAGCACAGAGCGCAAGGCAGGAACAACCCCAGACAGGGTGTCAATCCATTGTAGGGCACACACTCATACACACACTCAAGGACACTTTAGACAGTTAACCTAAAGTGCATGTCTTTGAAATGTGGGAAGAAACCGCAGTACCCAGAGAAAACCCACACGGACACGGGGAGAACATGCAAACTCCACCCAGGCAGAGTCTGAGGTCAGAATCGAACCAGGGTCACTGGAGCTGTGAGATAACCATGCTAACCGCTGTTCCACCGTACCACACATAGCACCCTGATTTCTATTTGTATGTCATTAAGCAAGAAATTCAGTCTGAAGTTTCCTTACAAATCAAAAGGTCACCAACTCAAAATGCTTTACACCAAATCCCAGAAGTTGAATCTGGGATTATTGACTAAGGATCGGGACTAAGGATTTTCTTACCTGGATTATTGAGCATGCATCACGTTTAAACCAAAGTGTTGAAGTTTTAACGATGCCTATGGAAGGAAAAAGGAAAGTTTGTAATGATCAGATTGCAAAGGATTAGGTATTAACTCTGCTGCACCCAGTTGGTGGCGATATGAAGCAGTGCTGTGGTTCCAACCTTCAGCTCTCCTAAAGAAGAAGATTGCTTGGTGAGTGCTGTAGTGGTTGTTTTACTCCAAATCCACAGTGGATTGTTGAACATAATATGTTTATGGTTTTAATCGTCATTTATGTTTAAAGTTAAGCTTTATCGGGAACTGCTCAGGTCAGCGCATTACTGCTGTGAAATGTTCTGTCCAAATGACCTACTGCAGGGACAAATTCTGTAATCTGTTTAAACACATGAAATAACCGCAAGAACATTTCTCTTATTGCTAGCAACGTATGCCCGAAATGTACGTCCAATCACTGGCGGTTGTCAAAACAAGGGACACAAGGTGGACTTTGTATCTGTCGTTCAACTTGACTTGATTCTAAAAATTCAAAACCATACAACGTATAGACAAAATAGATGCAATATTTTCTAATTTCCGAGATAAACGTTGACTCTTAAGAAGCACAAACAATGCACTTAAATGAGCATTGTGTGGGGTGCCAGTGCTGTTCGAATCCTGATCAGTTGGAGTCGTTACTGCATTTAATGCTGACTGTTGTGCACTAAGGAGTCGATTCAAGTCAGCACTATCATTTTTGCTGATTCTCATGTTAACGGACTACAGTAATGAAAGCACTGTAGATCAGGAAGAAGTAGCAATACAAATTTTGTAAAGTGTATAACTCATGACTATGAGTATACTTATTAAATTTATTAAGTGCCGACTAGGTTGTTTGTCAGGAACTGTGCTCCCCTAAGCTGTTAAGCTGTTCACCTCGTTTCTTATATTAGTCGCTCTATAGAAATTAGTAAATAACTAGAATGTCTCTTAACTCATCCTGATACCCTGATATTTTTAGAAAGCCGCACTGGAATCTAATAACTCAATTTGACTGTGTGGAATCGAATCCAACTCTTAAGAGTCGACTCTTTATTCTCGGTGAGTGAACTTGAGTCGGCTCTTTTTAGAATGAAAAGTGCACAGTGCAGGAGGCCGTGCAACAGGTAGTTAGTCAGCTCTGCAAACGCCTTTAATTTGCTGTGATTAGTGTACATACCTAACCAGCTACCCAAGTAATTCAATTATTATTGGGCCTACTTTGGTAAGTGATTTGTTTTGTATAGTAAATATTTGTGCTTTTAAGTCAACTAACTTAATATTATGTTAGATGTCATAGTATTAGCACTACACACCATAGTAGTGTAATGAAGTTTTTTTTTGTTCTTAAGTGCCCACAAATGAGGTTATCTGGACTGTCTGAGGATAAGTCTGAACTAGAAGAGAAAATGGGTGAAGGTATCCCAGAGCTTCCCAGTGGTCCTTTAGACGACTACAGAAGAAGAGCATCTTTCAACTGGAAGGAGATGCTGAGGTTCATGGAGAGTGAGGAAATAATTGCATTCAAGGTAATGTGACAGAACTTTGCTGTTCTTCTGTGAATTGATTTTTAAAGCTGATTATTAGCTTGGGGAGTAACAAAACATTGTGGCATGATGCTGAGTTGGATGACGAGTTCTGGTTTGTTACACCATTTAATGCAATTGCATTTTTTGAATTCTTTGTGTCATACTCGCAGATGAGCATCTTCCGTTCTCAGTGAGACTTTTAATTTATTTTAATTACATGGGACTGAAGATTATCTTTGTTTAAATTTTTATAAAACAAAAAAGTACACTATTTTGAATTGTTATTCTTCATAAATAAAAAAAGGAATGTATTCATTCAGTTATTTAAGATATGTTGAAGCTACCACAGAACATATTGTCTACAATTTTAGACGTCTAGTAATTTTTGTTTCTAGTCATTTCTTTTAATTGCAGGGGACTAAAGTTTTTTTTTTCCTGTACAAACGTATGTAAGAAAACGTGCATAGTTTTGCATTGTTTACACTTCAGAAATAAAAGGAATGTCTTTTATTGAATGTAAAATCAACAATTGTGAAAAAAATCGAATCGTGAACAGAGTATATCGTTACACTTCTATTATTAGCTGTTTTTTTTTGTGTTTGAATGGAAGCGTGATTATATATATATATATATATATATATTTTTTTTTTAAATAACTGAGTTGTTTGATTGTATTGTGATTTCAAGGTGATTGATTTGCATGTTATCCATGTTTATCCCTCCACCTCTCTCGTGTTTCCCACTCCCTGAGCAGAAGCAAGTATTCCACACTCTAGAGAATGACCCACTCTTTGCCAGACAGCCAGGTGAGGATGTCTCAGTGGAGAAGAAGAGGGAGCTCACGTTTCGTCGCTGCAAACAGCTGTTTAAGTATAACTTCCTCACACGGGAGGAGATGATGCAGAATCCCTGGAAGGTGACGATCCTCAACGATTGCATTGGCATGTACGACTGGTCCTTGGGGGCCAAATTCTTTCTCAACAAAGGGGTGAGATTTTCAGTACTGAAGTTTCAGTTGGACGCTGCGTAAAATTTTTAATTATAACCTGTCCTGATTTCTGCATTGTTTAGATGCCTTAAAATCAGGCTGACCAATCAGAGCTCGGTTGTCGGGCAGAACAGCTCATCCTGCTAGTAGCAGCACATAAGAGCTTATAGGACAAGCAACACACTGACTATAAAACATTGATATTAAAGAAAAATCTGGTGGAATATAGCTGAAAGACTGGAGAATGATGGTGATAAACCTCACAGTGACTGTACGTAAGCATTTTCTTGTTTATCTAAGTGCATATTCTAATTTGTTCATGCCCACAAAAACACAACCTATAGATTCCTGCACTAATCTTTGCTCGTGTCTTGTTGACGATGTGAAAAAGACACGGCGAGACACATTAAGAAAAGGGAAAGTAAAGAAAGTAAAGGGACTTTTTCTTGCATAAAAAACGGACTCGGTGTGAAAAAGGCCTTTAAGCAGTCGCAGCATGTGACAGTCTCATCAGGATGCCAAGTTGACCTTCTACTGTCTGGCTTGATCAGGAATGGTCTTTTTGGAAGGGTAGCAGCTGAGAAATCACTTATACGTGAAAGGGTAAAAAGGTATACTCAGGATTGGAATGCAGATCAGTGTAAAAGTGTTTTATGGAGTGACAAATCTGAATTTGAAATTTTTGCGACCAGTCGTTGACAGTATCTTATATATGGTCACTATACCATTGCTAAAAGCAAATATAATGGTGGCCTAAGACTTTTGCACACTACTGTGTGAATGTATATATACATACACACACACACACCCATACATACACAGGGACTGAACCAAAAACAATTTTAGCCTGAAATTGAACCCACATAATTATAGCCTACCTGTTATTACAGGTGCTGAATAAACAAACATTGCACGGTGGCAATGCTAGCAGTCAACCCATTTCTTACAAAATTACAGGTTATTAAACATAGCATAGCATTCCAGTGTGTTGCTAAAAAGGGCCAAATGTGTGAGCTGAGTCTCTGCTTTAGAGAATTTTTTCACCTATAACTTTTAAACCATGAAGCTTAAGCAGAGTCGTCATTGTCTGAGCACAAATGGACTTCAAGCCTCTGTGTTGAATAGGACAGTGTAAAAAAGTTCAGGAGGATTTCCGAACTTCAGAGAACCAAAATTGTTTATTGGCAGTAATGCGCTGAACAAATTGCATTGGCTTAAGTATTTAATGATGTTATATTTTTTCCCAGATGTTTGCAGCAACAGTGGCTAACTCTGGATCTCACAGACACTTCAAGTTTGTGCAGGATACTGAAGACATGACGGTAAACCCACTTTCCTTTCACCTGCTCTTTGACAGAGTTGAGTGCTGTAGTAAAGCAGCAGTGACTCAGGTTCATTTGATTTTGCAATCAGGTTCAGAGTTCAGAGCAAGTATGCCCTCTTCCCTAGCTGTAGTCATGGGAACAGCACTTGATAACCTTGAATAACATAGATTAGTCCTCTTTATTTGTCTGACTGGGGCTCTTAGAGTTACCCTACATTCAGGATATTTGCTGTACTATATATGCAAACCTCAGGGAGTTGAAGGGACGTCCAAATGCAATAATTTTGCACTCGCCTCTGGATTAATGGATGTTGGTTACATGAGAATTTTGCTGTTTTGTCATATTTGCTTATTTTTCCACACTTCAGTTGATGTTAAACGTATAAATTAGAAAAGCTGGTCATACACGCTTATGTTTTTTGTTCATGTTATCAAGCACTTCTCAAGGAT
Source organism: Ancistrus triradiatus (assembly GCA_025084515.1). Lineage (NCBI taxonomy): Eukaryota > Metazoa > Chordata > Actinopteri > Siluriformes > Loricariidae > Ancistrus > Ancistrus triradiatus. The sequence goes on from JAJAGP010001731.1 coordinate 36,624, forward strand.
TCTCCTTTTTATTATATAAAATTTATATTTAGTCATTTATCAGATGCCCTTATTAACAGCTGGTACAATCCTACAATCCAGGCAATTTCAGATTAAGGGTCTTTCTCAAGGACTGGAAAACTGGTCCGTGGTCCACTACCTTAACCGCTAGACAAACACAGTCCCCAGCAAATGCTGTTGCTTATTAAAAATACTTTTTGAGGCACTTTTTGTGTCTTGGCAGTGGTACTGTAGATTAAATCCTACGTGACTTCCTTTTACCCAGTGCAATACGTACATACTACATTGAACAGCGAGGAATTTAAGATTCAGCCAGATGTGTAGGTAAGGTTTTGGATCATTGCAGTGAAAGATAACATCTTTTCTTTTAATTAATATTTACATATAATGGTGGTACTGGTGTTTAATGATGTTACCTCACAGGTCCAGAGATCCCTGGTTTGATTTTCGGTCAGGAATGAGGAGTTTGCATGTTCTTCCCATGACCGTGTGGGTTATCTCCAGGCATCTCTCTGTTTATCTCTGGGTTATCTCGCATTCCAAATTATGAGTTAGGTCATTTAGCATCTCTAAAGTGTCCCATTGTGGGTGAGTGAGGGTGTGTATGTGCCCTGTGATGGAATGCCAGCTGTCTAGGGTTGGTTACTCCCTGTGCTTCTGGTTAGACCCTGGCTCCCTGCAACCCTGAATTGGATTAAAAGGGTATGAATATGAATGAATATTTACAGAGAACATCAAGATAATGGTGGAGCTCTTGCAGTGAACTGAGTTCAAGTCCCGGCAGTGCCTTCTGGCCAGATTGGGCATCATGCTGCTATGATGGCTCAAGTGTCACTGAAATGACTGACAGTAACAATATTTTATGATAATGACCTTGCATGTGAGCAGTAAATGATTTCCAGTGGCTTGTGTTTGGTGATAACAGGTGGTTTATACTGCATTTTGTATATTGTTTGTTCAGGTATTTGGATGCTTCGCACTGACAGAACTGAGCCATGGCAGCAACACAAGGCTCATGAGAACAACAGCCAAATATGACCCCAGCACACAGGTACGCTGATCTCATAACAAATCTTAGTGCCTGATTTAACTCTGCCAAGTATCGTACATTCCCTGATCAAAGTTGGGATGGTATGGATAATGCAAATAAAAATATATGCAGTGTTCCTTACAGTTCCTTGTTCCTTACATTTGACGTTTATTTCATTGCACACAGTATGAACCTGGTCAACTTCATTTCAGTTGTTAATAAACATCCATTCCTGCATTTCAGGCCTGCAACACATTCCAAAAAAATGGGATGGGGGCAATTTAGGGCTAGTAATAACAATAAGGTCCAAACAATGCTGTGATTTCAGACAGGTAATGTCAAGAGGTGATTATAATCATGATTTGGTACAAAAGCAGTATCCACAAAAAGCTGAGTCTTTGAGGAGCTAAGATGGGCAGAGGATCTCCAGTTTATCAACAAATGTGTAAGAAAATTAAAGAAAGATTTCCCAAAGAAAGACTGGAAGGAATTTACATATTTCAGTCTTAACCTTTTCTGATTTGGCTTGTTTTGCATTATCTTGTTGACAAATGCTTGGACATCCCTGGAAAAGATGTTGTCTAGAATTAAGCTTATGTTGCTGTAAAATCTCAATGTCAAGTCAAGTCAGTCAAGTTTATTTCTATAGCGCTTTTTACAATGGAGCATTGTCTCAAAGCAACTTTACAATTTTAGATTATCTCCTAATATCTACGTCCAATCCCAAATTGAGCAAGCCGAGGGCGACAGTGGCAAGGAAAAACTCCTTAAGTGTTATGAGGAAGAAACCTTGGGAAGACCAAGACTCAAAAAGGGACCCAACATCCTTGGGTGGCATAGATGATAATTTAAGAATGAAACTTATTTATTTAAACTAATAAGTCTTAGAGTGTTCTTTCAGATGAAATGTGAAATATGCACATCGGCATTAAGTAGTCTGATGCACAGAGTTGCTCCAGGAACCTGAGTCTAAGCAGGAAAGTCCTTCAGTGGCACTTCATCCCCAGCCAACCAGAGGAGGGAGAGAGCCACCACCCCCCGGTGCAGCCTGGGCATGGTGGGACCGGAGCCGATGAAGGACACAGCCTGAGCAAAGCTGAAGCGGAAAAATATCATGTGTGGAGCTGGAACCGGCACAGGAACACGGCTCGGACAGAAAACAGGAAATATAATTAGTTATCGATTTAGGGCACAGTGTCTATTAACAATCACTGATGCCACGTGTAGCATGAGACCCCGGCAGCATTAGCTATAGCAGCATAGCTAGAAAGAGGAGAACCGGAAGGTAGCACAGCCAAGAGGGATCACATGAGACATCGGCAACCCCACGGGAGGCAGAAGACAGCAACCCAATGTCTCTGATCACCATAAGACTCTTTGACTATGAACCCCCAGCTCTGCCCTTAGTCTAAGGCAAGGATGCACGAGTCAAGATCAAGTTAAAATGTACTTCTCTGCATTAATGCTGCCATCACAGAAGTGTTCATAATCAATCATTATTTAGCTTTTTACCTCATTACTAGACCTAAATTGCCCCTGTCCCAACTTTTTTTGGAATGTGTTAATGTGTTATTAACAAATGAAATAGAGTTGCCCAGACAAAAACATGAAATATCTAGGGTTCATACTGTCTGCAATGAAATAAAAATCAAATTAAATGTATGGAACACTGCATATATTTTTTATTTGCATTTTCCATACGGTCCCAACTTTTTCTGATAAGGGCTTGTATGTGCTGACGAAAGGTTTCAGTATCATCCATGCAATAAGGCTTCTGCCAGAGCAGAAATCTGAGAGTAACAGGATTCCTATCTCTGCTAGAACTCTGCTGGTATCTTGAGTTCCTTGTATCTGTTTTGATATGGCCTTGACTATTAACCTTCAGTTGTATTATGATGTGATATCCGTACTGTTTATTGATATAAAACGCCATAAATAGCTTACATCTTAAAACACACACCTTAAATAGCACTAATTGAAGGTACAGATCAAGTCTGTATGTGTTGTATGTTTGCCTGGTTGTGGGTACCTGGCTAGACCTAGCAATCAAACTATGAAATCCATTATTTTGTTTTTTTTGTAGAATACGATGCAACATTAGTAACATTTTCTGTCAAGACATTTTTTCCACTCAACATTTTGATCTTTGTGTGTTAAAAAACACATACTAACCCATCCTCCAGTGATTGTTTGTTTTGCCTTGGCACATACAGCAGGAAATAAGAAGTAATTTGTTCTACACTACATGGACAAAAGTACTGGGACAAACCTCTCAGTCCCGTTGTCACTAGTGTATAAAACCAAGCATCTAGCCATGCAGTCTGCCTTTACAAACATTTGTCAGTGGGTCGTTCTAAGGAGTTTGGTGCTGTAATAGCGACCACCGTTGCGACTAGTCAGTTTGTGAAATTTCTTCTCTACTAGATATTCCATGATCAACTTTGAGCAATATTATTGAATAGTGGAAGCATTTAGGAACTACAGCAACAGATCACCTAAAGTTACGGATTGGGGTCGCTGAGGCCTGAGGTGCATAGGGCATAAAAGTCTCCAACGCTTTGCTGGCTTAATAACTGCAGAGTTCCAGACATCCTCTAATTACCATCCACTAATTAACATTAGTGCAGAAACTGGCATGGTTTTTGTAAGGTCATAATGCCTTCTAGTTGGATCGAGCCTAAGACATAAGGAGTGAGCGCTCAGGTTTTCATTACAAGCGCTTGGGAAAGACAGAGTCCACACGAGGATTCAGGGTCTTTCGATTTTTTACAGACAACCAGAAAGAATTTACAGAGAGAGACAAACAACTGTGTGTGTGTGTTAGTGTGTGTTAGAGATGGGTCATGAAATGGGGATGTAGCTTTTGAGTGTGAGAGAAACATTACTGTCAAGAGAACTGTAACAAGCTCAGGACGGACGAGAGAGAGACGCTTGCAGATTCCAGTGCAACAAATGTGAAGTTTATTAGCCAAGCGTAAACACAGCGAACATAAATGGACTAAGTAACCCAAACACAAAACCACAACGTAAACAAGAGCGATATCTCGGGAAATGCGAGAAAATGCTCGCAGTAACCACAGCAACACTCAGAGTGATGGAGAGCAAAACAAGAGGAAGAATCCAGCGAAACACAAGGAAACGAACCACTTGGTACGCTCAGGCCAAACCGAGACAACATTCCGTTATATAACCGAGCTTATAAACTGTGTCCAAAAGGTGTTGCCAATAACTAATCTGGAGCCTGTGACATGGAAAGTGCTCCCGGAATGGTTAACAGGGACCAGGTAACTCACCGGAGGATTGTGGGCGATGTAGTACGGCTCACCCACAGTGGAGGTAAATGAGGGGGAAACCAGGCTTCGGTTGTGGGGCATGACAAGAACATGGTTCTAAAAGTAATCTGCAGAACAAAGATGTGGCAGTTACACAAAGAGAAAGGCAGCTTGAAACAGTAACATATTACAAACAAGGAGCCTGAGAATTACACGAATGTAGAAATTCATATTAGGAGAGTAGGACATTCAGGTAAAATGATCAAGGACCGGGCTTTTACTATCATCGAGCCCCAAGCTAAAACCACAGTCATCCCTTTGCCAAAATATCTAACAGTTTTCCTGGACTCTAGAGCAATGGAAACTTGTTCTGTGGAGTGACGAATCACGCTTCTTTTTGGCAGTCTGATGGACGAGCCTGGGTTTGGCGAATGCCAGGATAAAGTTACCTGCTTAAATACATTGCATCAGCTGTAAAGATTGTTAGAGGAGGATATTGTTGTGGGGTTGTTTTTCAGGGGTTTGGCCTAGGCCCCTTCATTCCAGTAACAGGAATTCTTAATGCTTCAGCATACCAAGCATTTTAGATAATTGTTTGCTTCTAACTTAGTGGGAACAGTTTGGGGAAGACACTTTTCTTTTTCTAGTGCCCCAGTGCACACCAAGGTCTATAGGGTCATGGGTGGGTGAGTTTGGTGTGGAAGAATTTGACTGGCCCATCTCGTCCATCATTAGTGTCTGACCTCACGAATTATCTTCTGGATGAATGGGCAACAATTCTGAAAGACACAGTCAAATCTTGTAGAAGGCCTTCCCAGAAGAGTGGAAGCTGTTATGGGTGGGACAAACTCCATATGAATGCCAAAGGATTTAGATTAGGATGTCATGCAAAGCTCTTGTAGGTATAATCTGTAGGTGTCCCAATACTTTTGTCCGTGCAGTGTGTATATGTCATTTCTTCCAACGTAAGTTATCTGACTTTGGCGACACAAGTTACTATCTCAAATTCCGTTCAGGTAGGAGATGCATGAGGTAAGATGGTGATTCCCAAACTTACTTCCTGCTGCACATGCCAGTGGATGCTATGCTGTGGAAATGAACAGGGTCTAACCTGTCTCCCTGGTTCTTGTATAACGTGTGTACTTGCTGTGGGTTTTATCTACCTCACAATATTTTCCAATGAACCCATTTGCCAGTTCATAATAACAAGTGATTCACTAAAATCATTGTTTTTGCAGAATCTCTCATTTTAATGATTATTATAAACGCTAGTTGATTTGCAATTTAAACAGCTATACTTAACATGCAGGAAAGAGGCTATTTGGTCTAATAAAAAGGCTATAGTTAGTTAGTTAGTCCTTCCACGTGCCATTGCTGGTACATAGGGCACTGATACGCTTCCACTCTGTGCGATCCTGAGCTGCTTTTACGCTCTGGTCCCATGACATTTCAGCTGTTCCTAGATCTTTTTTCATAACCTGAATCCAGTTGGTTGTGGGCCATCCTCTTCTCTTCTTTTCTTGTTTTGTGAACCAAAAGCACAGCTTGCTTGGGGATGCGTTGTTCCTCCATGCGGTGGAGATGCCCTAACCAGCGTAGAAGACGTGTGTTCATTTGTAGTTTCGAATGTGGCCATGCCTAATCTTTTTCGTACATTTTCATTTCCATGTTATTCCCGCAATCTTTCTCATCCATTTGTGATGTGCTGCTTCTAACTTTTTCAGTGTCACTTTTGTCACATTCCAAGTTTCGCAGTCATATGATAACGTGCTCAGGACCAATGACATGTACAACCTTGTCCTTGTTCTTAGACTTAGAAGTTTGTCCCGTATCTTCTACAACCTTGCAAATGCTGCATTTGCTTTTCCGATTCGAATCATTACTTCTCTTGTGCAAGTGCTGTTATGGGAGATGTTACTGCCCAGGTAATAAGTCATCAACTTTTAGTTTTATAAGTGTTTATCTGAAGTCCGACTAACTGTGCTTCATTCTTGACTCTGTCTGTTAATTGTTGAATGCCTATCTGTGTTTTGCGCAGTAAGAGTACATCGTCCGCGAGATACAGATCCGTCAATGTTGTGTTGTTGTGCCACTCGATTCCTTTCTCTCTTGTTGTCGCTCAATAAAGAGGCTATAAGCAGTGAAAAAGTTGCAAATTAATTTATAAATGTTAAATTAATATGTTTTAGCTGCACTACATGACTAGTCCAGTTAACTCTTTAAAAATCTGCTGGTTTCATATTGCCAATTTGAATTCAGTACTTCATACATGTACTGATACACAGTGGTGCTTGAAAGTTTGTGAACCCTTTAGAATTTTCTGTATTTCTGCATAAATATGACCCAAAACATCATCAGATTTTCACACAGATTCTAAAAGTAGATAAAGAGAACCCAGTTAAACAAATTAGACAAAAATTATACCTGGTCATTTATTTATTGAGGAAAAGGATCCAATATTACATATTAGTGAGTGGCAAAAGTATGTGAACCTTTGCTTTCAGTATCTGGTGTGACCCCACTGTGCAGCAATAACTGTAACTAAATGTTTCCTGTAACTGTTGATCAGTCCTGCACACCGGCTTGGAGGAATTTTAGCTCATACAGAACAGCTTCAGCTTTGGGATGTTGGTGGGTTTCCTCACATTAGCTGCTCACTTCAGGTCCTTCCACAACATTTTGATTGGATTAAGGTCAGGACTTTGACTTGACTTGACCATTCCAAAACATTAACTACACAGATGCAGCAAAACAGAACCAAACCATGATACTACCACCACCATGTTTCACAGATGGGATAAAGTTCTTATACTGGAATGCAGTGTTTTCTTTTCTCCAAACATAACGCTTTTCTTTGAAACTAAAAAGTTCTATTTTGGTCTCATCCATCCACAAAACATTCTTCCAATAGCCTTCTGGCTTGTTCACATGATCTTTAGCAAACTGCAGACGAGCAGCAATGTTCTTTTTGGAGAGCAGTGGCTTTCTCCTTACAACCCTGCCCTGCACACCATTGTTGTTCAGTGTTCTTCTGATGGTGGACTCATTAACATTAACGTTAGCCGATGTAAGAGATTTTGATAGATTTCTGTTCTTTAAATAAAACAGGGTGTCCACTCACACCTGATTGTCATCCCATTGATGGAAAACACCTGACTCTAATTTCACCTTCAAATTAACTGCTAATCCTAGAGGTTCACATACTTTTGCCACTCACTAATATGTAATATAGGATAATTTTCCTCCATACATAAATGACCAAGTATAATATTTTTGTCTCCTTTGTTTAATTGGGTTCTGTTTATCTACTTTTAGGACTTGTGTGAAAATCTGATGATGTTTTAGTTCATAGAAAATTCTAAAGGGTTCACAAGAAGGTGATTTTGCGTTGCCTATTCTTGAAATTAGTATTTCTACAAGTGAAGTAATTCCCTCTTGCTTGCGTGCAGCATGTTTATGTTAATATTCCAGCGTACTTGTTTATATTTTGTTTCTACATTGTGTGTGACTGTTAATGTGTGCTTGTAACTGTGTACATCTACGCAGTATGCTCTGTAGGTGGTAGTGTTCCTCTTGTGTTTTCAGTGGTATCTCTGACACATTTACACAGTTTTTGTGTGAAAATACTCTTTATTTTTAGATTTTTAGGTAATTTCAATCAACAACCTGTTTCACAGAACTTAATGCCATTGTCAAATTGTGCATACCTGTAGTTTTTTAAATGCTGAGCCACTTCCATGGCTGTCTGTCCATCTCTCTCTTGTTGTCTCACTGTCTTTGCCTTTTTTGTCCTTCATTAGGAGTTTGTGATCAACTCTCCAGACTTTGAGGCAGCAAAGTTCTGGGTGGGAAACATGGGGAAGACTGCCACCCATGCTATAGTGTTTGCCCAGCTTTACACACCTGATGGAGTCTGCCATGGTCTGCACTCATTTGTGGTTCAGGTACTCCTTTTTCAGGACTACTGTATTCTGAGCAAATAATAGTAATACCAATTTGATTCATTTATGCTTCTGATTCACAACGCAACTGGAATCATCTAGTGTGAGTAATTTCAACAGTGTGCTGAATGCTGACTCTGTTTTCTAATCGAGTATAAACTGACATGAATTCATGTGAACACAGAAAAATTGATCGAGCCTTTCATAGTTACCTTCTGTGTTATGTTGTATCAACCTTGCAGGTTAGAGATCCTAAAACGTTGTTGGCCATGCCAGGAGTTATGGTTGGAGACATGGGGATGAAACTGGGCCAAAATGGATTGGACAATGGGTGAGTGGACACTGCTTGTGAGTTTTCAAACTTGAACTGAATGTGGTTTTCAGTTTCAGCACTTTCAATTTAATTCCACTGTTACACCAACAGGTGGCAGTATATACATGGTGAAATGATGTGCCATAGTCCGGTCGTTGTATGGAGATAAATGGAGTTAAAAAGGCGTTACATTTTCTGTTTGTGACCTTATAAGATTTTGTGTGCCAGTTTTGCAGTGTTTCACAATGTGAGGGTCCCTCGGGAAAATCTGCTCAACAGAACTGGAGATGTGTCGCCTGACGGACGCTATGTGACTCCTTTTAAGGTCGGCACAATGCCGTGCTCTACAAAAACTACCAGAGTACCAGAGCACCTGTTCAAACAAGACCAATATATAACATATTTTAAAGCATTCTAAGTAATGCATGAACTTAACATGTACTTAACATCTGTTCCTGTTCAGCATGTTTTTAACCGAGCAAATCACTCACCATGCTAGCATGTCATGGGTGTAACTTCCATGGTAATGTGCCAGCAGTGGTGACTACTATAGGGGAAAAGCCCCATTACCCACAGAGAAAACAGTGTTTATCTGCATGGAAGAACAGCCGTGGTTGCATTTTAAACAAACAGATTTGCAGTGCAAGGGTATCGGTCATTTAGAATAAAACATGAAGCATGTGAAGAAAACTTTAGGAAAACAAACAGAAGGTAGATTTTAGCTCAGACTCTCTCTTGTCTGTTTGTTTGAATTGTCACACGTCTGAAGAAGCTCCTTTCCTTCCCTCTTAGGACCCTAATAAGCGCTTTGGGGCCTCCTTGGGGGCGTTGTCTGGAGGCAGAGTGTCAATTACAAGAATGGCAGTGGTAAATCTCAAGCTGGCCTTGACAATTGCGTTGCGTTTCTCAGCCACACGCCACCAGTTTGGCCCTAAAGACGACGAAGAGATTCCCGTGCTGGAGTACCAGCTGCAGGTCTGTACATCTCACTGAGATATTCCTGCCCTGTGCACAAAACACAAGGTAACAGACCGACTGGTAAATATAGGTAGCAGTGTTATTGGTATGGTTATCCCTACTATTAAACCGTTCAGTAGTTTCAATCATTACACGTCTTGTATGCAAGGATTTTGTTTATCGTTTTTGCCACAACATTACATTAATGCTAGGAAATAAAAGTAGTGTTTTTAAGGTTTCTGTTTTGTTTTTAAATGTAAATAAAACCCAAAACACTGATTTCTGAATATATATATATATATATATATATATATATATATATATATATATATATATATATATATATATATATATAGTATACACACAGTGGTGCTTGATGGTTTTGTGAACCCTAGAATTTTTCTATATTTCTGCATAAATATGACTAAAAACATCATCAGATTTTCACACAAGTCCTAAAAGTAGATTAAAGAGAAACTCAGTTAAACAAATTAGACAAAAATATTATACTTGGTCATTTATTATTGAGGAAATGATCCAATATTACATATTAGTGAGTGGCAAAAGTATGTGAACTTTGCTTTCAGTATTCTGGTGTGACCCCCCCTGTGCAAAGCAATAACTGTAACTAAACATTTCCTGTAAACTGTTGAATCAGTCCTGCACACCGGCTTGGAGGAATTTTTAGCCCATTCCTCCGTACAGAACAGCTTCAGCTCTGGGATGTTGGTGGGTTTTCTTCACACATTAGCTGCTCAACTTCAGGTCCTTCCACAACATTTGGATTGGATTAAGGTCAGGACTTTGACTTGGCCATTCCAAAACATGAAAACTTTATTCTTCTTTAACCATTCTTTGGTAGAACAACTTGTGTTGTGCTTAGGGTCGCTGTCTGCTGCATGACCCACCTTCTCTTGAGATTCAGTTCATGGACAGATTTCCCTGACACTTTCCTTTAGAATTTTACACTTACATTTACAGCATTTAGCAGACGCCCTTATCCAGAGCGCGACTTACAATTGGTACAATTTTTAACAATCCAAGCCCAATTGTGGGTTAAGGGTCTTGCTCAAGGACCCAACAGTTGGCAGCTTGGCAGAGGGGGGGATTTGAACCCTTCTTGGTCCAGAGTCCAGTACCTTAACCACTAGGGCTACCAAGTCTGAATTTAATCTGATATAATTCAGAATTCTTTGATCAGTAAATAAAAACAGGGTGTCCACTCACACCTGATTGCCATCACATGAACTGAAAACACCTGACTCTAAATTTCACCTTCAAATTAACTGCTAATCCTAGAGGTTCACATACTTTTGCCACTCACTAACATGTAATATTGGATCAATTTCCTCGATAAATAAATGACCCCCAAGTATAATATATTTTTGTATAATAATTTGTTTAACTGGGTTCTCTTTATCTACTTTTGGGACTTGTGTGTGAAATCTGGATGATGTTTTGGATGTATGTATGTGTATATATATATGTGTGTGTGTGTGTGTGTGTGGTGTGTGTGGGTGTGTGAGTGTTGTATATAGTGTGTTGGTTTGTGTGTTGTGTGGGTGTGGTGTGGTGTGTATATATATGTGGTAGGTATATGTGTGTGTGTTGTGTGTATATGTGTGTGTGTATATATATATATATATTATATATATAAATATATTATATTTATATATATATATATATAATATATATATATATATTATATATATATATATATATATACACACACACACACACACATATATAAAGTACCAATATGCCTTGAACATATCATTGTTTGACTCGGATTACTGTAGAGCTAGATCTGCAAATACCCATAAATCCTTTCATGCCTGTGTGTCTTATAACCTTGATACTGGTTTTGGTTTGAGTGCAAAAAACGCAACATATTCTGGGACAGTATAGCAGTGAATTTCCCGTCTGAAACAGACAGATTGTGTTTGTTGTTGCAGCAATGGCGTCTTATTCCGTACTTGGCAGCAGTCTATGCTCTGGATCTCTTCTCCAAGTCCTTCTACAAGAACTTTGTGGAGTTTCAAATTGGCCTCATGATGAAAGACAGCAGTGACAGACAGGTACAGCAATGCTACGTTGTGTTTCAGTTGCATTCTGTCCAGTTACATTCTCTAATATATAAGTAGTTAAGTGCAAGTTTGGTTTCTTGTCATCAAGTTTGGTTTTCATGTATTCAAGTGCACATTGTGCACGTTTTTCCATTTTTACATGTGTTCCTTAAGGCTGAGTTGGGTAGAGAAATCCATGCCATGTCATGCTCCAGTAAGCCTCTGGGTTCATGGACGGCTCAGCGGGGCATTCAGGAATGTCGGGAAGCCTGTGGAGGACATGGATATCTGGCCAGTGAGTTCTTATCCATACCGTTCCACAAGAGATGTTAAAGTCATTTCCATATTAGGAGGTTGCAATCCTCAGCTTTTGGGCTTTTGTAAGTATTAAGTGTCTAGCTTTGGGCTGTACAGAAGTAGTAGTATCTAAAACACACTTTCTATGTTGTATCACAGGGGTGGTTGATATGACTGTGGTAGTCTAGCGGTTAAGGTACTGGACTCTGGATCAAAAGGTCCAGGGTTCAAATCCCACCTCTGTCAAGCTGCCACTGTTGGGTCCTTGAGCAAGACCCTTAACCCACAATTGCTTGGATTGTAAGAATATATCAATTGTAAGTCGCTCTGGATAAGGGCGTCTGCTAAATGCTGTAAATGTAAATGATGATTTTAGAACACGAATGCTTCAAAATTGAGAGATTGTGATAACCACCATCCTAAACGCATCTTACTTGCGCTGACGGGGCGACACGGTGGCGCAAGCATTTAGTGCGGTCGATGAAAAGCTCCAGAGATCCCTGGTTCCTTACCTCGGACTCTTTCTGTGAGGAGTTTGCCTGTCCTTCCTGTTTGTGTGCATTTCCTTCAGGTACTCCGGTTTCCTCCTACATTGCAAGGACATACATTTTTCATAATTGGTTGCTCTAAATTGGCCCAGTATGAATGCATCTGACTGGTATGTAACCTTGCTCCTTGTGAACCTTGAGAACAGCTGTTGATGCTGATGCGATGTTAAGTAAAACAAATAAACAAACAAACTTGTGACCAGATTTTCCTCTATCCACAAGTCCAGCTTGTGTTTTCACTGACAGAACACGAATAGACCAATAATAGCCTTGAATTTTGTAGGTCTCTTGCCAGTCTCTTGCAGGTCTCCTAGAGAAGCTCGTGAATAAAAAAGTTAATTAGTTATATATCAGTTGGAAGTCGCTCTGGATAAGGGCGTCTGCTAAATGCTATAAATGTAAAAAAAATATAAATTAGGCGAAAGGACATGCAGCAGTGAGGGTCCTGTTATCACCCTCCCCCCTCACCCCACCTGTCAAACATCTGCTGGCTAAGTGCATACACACTAATGAGAGAGACACGCCAGAGCTGTGCCAGCACACTAAACCTGTTTTTTTAATTGGTGTTTTGATTGCGTTCTTTGCATGACATAATATTATTACCTCACTCTAACAGTGATGGCAGGTTACACATGTCTAATGTTTTTGGATATTTTGAAATAATTCTAAAAAAGGCAGACATTTGGGCTGTTGATGTACTGCTGCTCAAACTGGACCCCACTGACTGGTACAAGAAAGCAAAGGAAAAGAACAGCATTGTTAATTATGTTATAGTTTTTATTATCATTACAATTATTTTGACGTGAGCGTCCTGGAGTTCATTCTAGACTTTCTCACACTATGGTACATCACGACCCAGCCCCAGGCACTGTTCATGTCACTTGTCGTGCACTTACATAATCACGTCCTCTGCTATTTAAACCCCTTGTCTGTAAGGGTCACGGGCAAAGCCACATGTTTTCAGAGTTTGTTGTTGTGACAAGTTCAAGCCTGTGTGCCCTAAACTTTTTGTTCACTGTCTGCATTTGTTTCCGCTCTCTGACCCAGACTGTTAATGCGTTTGTCATTTTCGTTTTCTTCTGGTTGCCAAAGTTTCAGTGCATCTCTAGTGTGAACCATGCTAATTGCAAAGATTTTGATCTTACAAGTTGATCGTCTGATACTGAAGTTCCATTTGAGCCTACCTGTGATAAACGAACCTAAACAAACTATTATGCTTTGACTGTATTTGTATTCAAATGTTTTGTTTTATTTCAGAACATGTGGCAATGCATCTTATCCTCTTGTCATATGTTCGTAGTGAACCGGCTTGGAGACATCCGTGACGATAACGACCCAAATTGCACATATGAGGGTGACAATAATGTTCTTCTACAACAGACCAGCAATTACTTGCTCAGCCTGCTGCAGCACCAACAGCAGGGTATGTTCCTTCGCAAGCACAACTTTTTAATAACCAAAAAACCGCAGTGGTAAAAAAATAAGCATTACGTTTATACTATTATTTATGCCATGTTGTAAGTGGTTTGTCTGTGTGTAACTTTCTCAAGACTCTTTATTTAGGTTGACCCCTGTCGTTTTGTTTTTCCCCTAATGTTTTTAACTCCAGGAAAGGGGAAAATCGAGTCTCCTTTGGAGACAGTGAACTTCCTGAATGACTGGAGAACAATTCTGGACAGCAGGTTTGCAGCTGCGTCAGTAGAGGAGTGCATGGATTCAGAAGGTATGATGTATAATGACCCTGCAGCATAATGACTTTCCAGGGAGGCTACTGTAAGCATTTGAACTCTATCAAGCTGACTTTTTGGCAATTCGGCAACAATAAGTTGACACCTGTGCTACTACTGATATGAATTTCATACAGCATGAGTTGGGTGACAAAGCTGCTACCTCCAACATTTCCAAGAGCATCTGATCAGGTGATTATTTTTAAAAACACGCTCGGTGTCATGTTTCAAATTTCTTGATGTATTAAGCTGCTCCACTGTACTGGAGATTTTCCTGCTGGGGTGAGGCCTCTGTAGAACATCTGCCACACAGCTGTGCTTTTTTTACTGACTTCATTCCTCAGCTTGACGATGACTGGCAGTTGCCTGGTGACCGGGATCAAGGGGAGCAGGTTTTAACTGGATGCATAGAAGCACAGTTGCAAACAATGTGGGGAAAATGATGTTTTAGACGTGAACTACCTCTTACCTTTGGAACAGTGCAGCAATTTAATAGGTGTACAAGCTTAGTATTTATTCTGGTTCATGTCCTTGCTGAACATTTGGTGATGCCAGTGCAATGGTGTAAGATTCCACCCATGACCTGAGTGCTGTTCCATATGCCATTATTTTGACGTTACCTGTTGGTTGACATAGTTGTGCTGAAAGTTTCCAACAAATCACGTACGGTGTCTGGCCGGTGCAGCGAAGCTGTGTTTGGCCAAGAGGGTCTTGTTACCTTCCAAATGTCAAATCCAAACTCTTCTGTTTCCTTTTTAGGGCTTTTACAGTGCACATATGGTAAACTCTTTTAAGTGGGGCTTCAGTAACTTGGAGTGTAGCCTGATATTTTGATGTGTAGCATGTGAAAGCTGGCTTGCCACTTAGAATTTGAATCTGCATTGTTTTCCATTGTTAGTAAAAAAAGAAAAAATCAAATGGACTGGTTTGATCCTGCTGTTATCTTTAAGGCTAGTTCTTCATTTTCGTCTTTTTTCACCTAATTCAATTACAGGTATGTGGTGCATAACGTCCAATTGCATATACGTCCATAGTCTGATAACATTATTATCCTTATTATTAAGGATATGGATGTACTGTATTTTTCGGACTATAAGGCACACTTAAAATTCTTTAACTTTCTCAAAAATCGACAGTGCGCCTTAAAATGCGGTGCGTCTAATGTATGAATTAATTCTGGTTGTGCTTTCTGACCTAGGACCGATTGTAGATGGTACACGGCGCTCATAAATCTGTCAAAATGTTTTAGCACGGTCTTGGTAGGTTATGAAGCTTACGGCCACCATAGTGCGCAGCATCGCGGAGTAATACGGTATGTGCCTCAGCATTAGGGTACATGCATTCATTCATTCATTTTCGAAGCGGATTTCAAACTCAACGCTATCAGTCACGCAGTACAACATGGACATAGAGCAGCTGTGAGAGAATTCATCATTAACGAATCAATGATACAGAAGTGGAGGAAGCAAGACGACGCCCTGCGCCAGGTAAAGACCAAACTGAGCTTCCGACGGAACTTAAGAGTTTTGTTTCATTTCATGCGCCTTATAACCCGGTGCGCTTTATGTATGAAAATAGATCCGTTAGAAGTCGATCATTGATTTCGCGCCTTATAACCCGGTGCGCTTTATGGTCCGGAAAATACGGTACTTGTTCCATGTTTTACCTTGCCCGATACATTAGCTGAAATCGAGTTGTAATGGCAGACATAACAGTGCAGTCTTTGGTGCAGAAAGTTTTATTAAACACAAAGTAGAGGAATGAGCACGTAACTCTGAAATTGCAGATGAAGAATAAGACATACAGCTGTAAGGACAGCAAACAGCAGAGTAATCAGAGACTCAGTCAAACAGCAAGAGTATTCAGTGTGTCAGGGTGCAGAGATTAACCAGCGGGCAGCCAGATGAGTCTCAGCAGAGCAGCAAAAGCAGCGAGTATGCATCGATGTGAGACGTTTGGATGGTGTGATACTTCTTATAAGGCACAGGCTGGCTCTGTGGTCCACTGCTTGCAAAATTGTGGGACAGTTATGGATATCCCAGTGCAGCGTGGCTGAAGATGGGACGATGTAACAACAGTACTGTATGTGTACAGTATCTTGTAGTATTCAATACCACTACACTACAGTATCCCATAAAGCTTTGCTATATACTATGTAGTATATAAGTATGTATATGTAATTTGGTGTTCAGACAACATGGAGTTTGCAGAATGCATAAATTCCCAGAACGCATCATGGAAGTTATGCATAGCTGTATATGACACAGTGCTCACAGTGTAGTAATGGTTCCAAAAACCGGCTCTAAGGATGTTAGTCTGAGAGTAGTGCAGGCAGAATCGCCACACAGCTCCAGAGATGGACGGTTTGATCCCAAACTTGGGGCCACCTTGGTGTTCTCCAGTGCAGGTTAGTCTACAGCGACAAGCGAGTGCTTACAAACTGTAATGAACTGCTGAACATGGCTAACTGAAATATTACGTAACCCCAGTGAGACAGTTGTCAAATGAAACAATGGACTTTAAAACTCTGAAAAACGTCAGAAACTCCTTCAAGAAAACCGTCCAATTGGAGTATGGCCATTGGAGTATGGCAATAAATATTTCTTCTTCTTCTTTCGGCTCCTCCCTTTATCAGGGGTCACCACAGCGCGAGTTAAACGTTTCCACCTCACCCTGTCCTCCACGTCCTCTACTCTCACCCCAACTCCCTGCATATCTTCATTTACCACAACCAAATAACTCCTCTTTGGTCTTCCTCTCCGTCTCTTGCCTGGCAGCTCCATCGCCAACATCCTCCTACCAATATATCCACTATCCCTCCTCTGCACATGTCCAAACCATCTCAGTCTTCCCTCTCGAATTTTGTCTCCCAATTTTCCAACCTGTGCTGTCCCTCTGATGATCTCATTCCTAATCCTGTCCACCCTAGACACTCCTGAAGAGAACCTCAACATCTTAATGGCAATAGATATTGGTTGTTGCAGTTCAGCTGTGTCTAAAATTTGGTGCAAGTACAAACAAAATTGGAAGGTTATAAAAGGAAAATATATGGGTAGACCAAGTAAGACATGAAATCATCAGGATGGTGAAAATTCACAACCAATGAGAAATGAATGGGCTGAAACAGGAATCACTGTTTGTGGCAGAACTAGAGGACATATGCATCAAATAAAGCATTTCAATGCACAATTGTCACTGACTTTTGTACACTTGATGATTAAACTTGACCTTGAAAGAAACTAACTGAACTGAACCGAATCAATTCTGCGTAAAGAAAAGCCAAGTGAAAATGAGCACTATCATCTAACCAGAAGAACACAAGATTACAGTGGGCTAAAGAAAGCATTCGGGGACTGTAGATGATTGGATGATGAATCTCAAATCTGCACTAACCAAAGAGATGATGCTGGAACTTTTGTCTGAAGCCGTTGTAATGAAACATATAAAGATGACTGCCTGAAGAAAACAATCAAAGTCCCTCAGTCATTTATGAAATGGGGTTACATGTCAGGTAAGAGACTAGGGGAGATTTATCTCATTCCATTGATAGAAAATATGCTTCAGGGGAAAGAGTGTTAAAACCTTTCTTCGGAAAAGGCATACCAACTTGACGTGGCCATCTAACAGTCCAGATCTCAGTCGGTTGAAAATATATCATGGAAATTTAGAAAAATGATTGTTGTTGTTGTTAATGTTTTGTTCCTTCTCCTTTATCCCGATGGAAATATGCCATTGATTAACATAATTACATTTTATTTGGTATGCCTCGCAAAGCCAAAAAAAACTGTTTGTTGTCATATCCATGATTTGTTTATTTACTAAAAATCTCTATGAACGTCCATAAAGTGTGGTGGTTCCTTTATTTGACAGGGGTTGCATCTTGTTATATAATAAACATTATTTGTACATAAAATTCCCCCAAACACTCAGCATGCAGTTTATATTTTCCTTGCAAAGTAAATGACATCATGTAATGTTTTATATTTGTTTTCTGCTTATAATCTCCAGTGCCCTTGGCAGCATACAAGTGGTTGGTGTGTTTTCTGCTTGGAGAAAGTCAGAGGAAACTGAGCCAGCAGAGGGCCCTGGGACAGGGAGACTTTGAAGCACGCAACAACAGCCAGGTACCCTTCCAGTCTTCTAGCACACCCCCAGAGAGGAAAATGTGTAATGATGTAAGATGGGTATAGAACAACAACTGGAAACTGCTAGGCTAGGGACTATTGATTCTCTGAGATAATAGATTTCTGTATGTCTATGCACCAAGGTAAGTATAGTTTGTTATTAAGTGAGACTATAGACTAAAATGACTGTAACATTGTTATTGCGGGGTTCGACTGTTCGTATTAAAGACAATGTCATGGCTACAATGACTTTTTGTATTTTTAGTGTAATTCCTATGGCCATCAAATGTGTTAATTAAGCCAGAGTACCGTATTTTTCGGACCATGAGGCGCACTTAAAATCCTTTAATTTTCTCAAAAATCGACAGTGCGCCTTTAAATGCGGTGCGTCTAATGTATGAATTAATTCTGGTTGAGCCTTCTGACCTAGAACCGATTGTAGATGGTACACGGCGCTCATAAATCTGTCAAAATGTTTTAGCACGGCCTTGCTGGGTTACGAAGCTTACGGCCACCGTAGTGCGCAGCATCGCTGAGTAATACCGTATGTGCTTCAGCATTAGGGTACGTGTATTCATTCATTCATTTTTCGAAGCGGATTTCAAACTCAACGCTATCAGTCACGCAGTACAACATGGACATAGAGCAGCTGCGAGAGAATTCAACATGGTACGAAAATTTGAGAATTCAAATCAATGGTACGGAAGTGGAGGAAGCAAGAAGACGCCCTGCGCCAGGTAAAGACCAAACTGAGCTTCCGACGGAACTTAAGAGTTTTGTTTCATTTCATGCGCCTTATAACCCGGTGCGCTTTATGTATGAAAATAGACCCGTTAGCAGCCGATCATTGATATTGCGTCTTATAATCCGGTGCGCTTTATGGTCCAGAAAATACGGTAACTTATTTAGAGTAACTTAAGCTTATTAAATACAAAAAATGTATTTCCCTGTGGAAAGACAGCAAAAATACGTGAATAATAAATTCAGACCTGTTTGTTTGATTTAAAACTACATTCAGCTGCATAATGTAAATGTTATGCCACTGCACTTGCACAGCTTTACTTATGTACTGCAGTACGGATGTTTCCGTCAGATTTATTGGTATAACGCTTTTTACAATGGGGCATGGTCTCAAAATCATCTTTACAATTGTAGATAATCTTCTAATCTAAGGCGAATCCCAAATCGAGTAAGCCTAGGGTGACAGTGGCAAGGAAAAACTCCCTAAATGTTATAAGGAAGAAACCTAGGGAGGACCAAGACTCAAAAAGTGACCCCATCGTCCTTGGGTGGTGTAGATGATAAATGTAAGAATGAAACCAATTTATCTAGTCAAACAAGTTTGTAGTAATAGTTCAAAAAACAGAAACTAAGTAGATATTAACAGACAAATAAAATACTGAGTAAAATAACGTAAAAAATATGCATATCGGTATTATTTAGTCCGACACAGAGTCACTTTAGGATCTTGAGTCCTCAGTGGGAAAGTCCTTGGCAGCACGTCGTCCCCAGCCAACTGGAGGAGGGAGAGAGTTACTGTCCTCTGGCGTGGCCCGGATATGGTGGGGCTGGAGCTGATGATGGAAACAACTTGAGTGGAGTTGAAATGAAGGAACATCTTAGTGTGTGGCACTGGAACTGGTACAGCTAACTAAGCCACACAAGTAAAGAGCACAGAGTGTATTAACGACCATTATACTACAGTTAGTTCCGACCCTGCAATCTGATTGGCTGAGAGACGATTTTCCCGTGACTTTATTGACGATAATGGCGCTCTGAACGATGCACTATAAGAGTTACTGTGCGGCATACACACATAACCTAGCAACGATGCCCGCCCTAAAAAGCAGCCGTTATAATGAGTAAAACACTGCCGAAATGAAAGCTATAATTAGTTTATCAAATCTATTGGTTTTGAAATGATTTAAATTTGGAAGATGAAGCAATTAATGACCAACCTGAGCCAAAGCTTTATCACCTTTAGGATTTGGAAGCAGGAAATGCGAAACGAAGTCACTACTTTAAATCAAATATAATGGGCTCTTAATGGATTCACAGCTCGACTGAAGAGCAATTTTTAATCCCATCAACAACAATAACTGAATCAGCTTCATCACTCAAAAAGACATCGTTTGCTGTAGTTAAACTTGGCGTCTTCCATTAAACACCATCCATGTCTGATCGGGCGTTCATTGACCTGTAGGTTTGTTATCTGTAAGTCCAGCTCTATTACTGAAGGTAAATGTAATCATGTTATTCAAACTTGGACTGAACTAAAGCCCTGTAACAGAACAGCTAGAACCACGTGTAATAATAACATTTGACTACAGCACAGAAAGGGTGTGTACACTTGTTTTTAGGGTCTGACTGTGTAAAAGAAACAGGCAAGGGCTGTATGAACATAAGACATAACAAGAGTACTCAAAGGCTTTCCAGCTCCACCCAGCATGAAATTAATCCCATGTACACCCCACCCTTTGCTCTTCTTCCTCATTGTTTTCTTCATCCTCATCTGTGCTTGACTTAGATTTGTTTTCGGGTGTTTCAGCTGCCTCTCTGTGAAACGGAACATTTCAGATCTTGTCCAATGTGAGGGAGAAGAGGGTGGGGTAACAGCACATTATCAGTGTCTTAAAAATTAGAAGTCCTCCCCACATGAATGTGACATTAGTAACAATCTGATCTCAACTTTCACCCTGCCTATGATTCACAGTTCTTTCCCAGTTTTATCCCAAAGTGTTTTTCTCTTGTGTTCAGACCTGAGCACTGACCCTGATTGTGCAACAGTCTGCAGGAGTTTACTTGTACATTTATGCTTAATTAGGCTGCACAGTTATGTCTAAATGCTGATTCATGTTTGAATGAATCATAATCATTTATTTCATGTAAACAACCAGCAGCTTTTACACTTCTATAAAGTCTGTACCAAGGATTGATTCAGGGCACGGTTTCAGTATGGTTGTCTTCAATGCAGGTGTTTCCACACACAGATTCCATCTGAATTGCAGAATGTGCAGTAAGGTCACATCTGTTCCCAGTTAGTGTTGCAAATTTAATTTGAGCATATTCTAAAACCATGGCCCTTCACAAAGCTGCGCAAGAGAACAGGGCTTCTGTACCACGGCATACCCCACTGGGGCCACTACGGTCTAGTCTCTGTAAGGACATAGTCAGCATTGTGTCTGCATACTTGGTCATAATTCAAAGTTGATCAAGGTGCCTGTCGGACTCTGGAAACTATGCGTCTTGTCTCCAGTCCGCTGACGATTGTTCTGTTATGGTGGGATAGAAGTGACATATCTGTTATTTTTAGTGCAATGATGATGGTGATGATTTAATGGCAACTGAGATGGACATTCAACACTAGGGTTGGGTCTCGAAACATGGTACCAGTCAAAAAAAATACAATTTCAATTCCACTTATCGGTTCCTACTAATAGATTTTATGCTTCAAATACACAGACGGATAAGTGCAAAAAGACCATCTGTGTAATACATCATCCGATAGTATGGTTTTGATATGCTCCACTATTGCATTAGTGTTACATGGACGCTCAAAGGCACCAGTATTAATTTTGTTTTCGTCAACGACCCTTTTTTCCTAACGAAAACGAGACGATGACTAACTAAATGAATGAAAAACGACAACAACTAGGATGAAATGAATTGACACACTTGTCAACCAATAAAAATGAGACGAAAATGTTTGGCAGAGACGACATCCAATCAGATCTGACAAGTTAGGAAAAGATCCAATCATAACTTGAGTATATGTGGAAAGGCGGGATGAGTTGGGTAGCGATCCAATCAGTAATGCGGTAAGACGCAGACGTTTGATCTGACCCCAGGAACAGAGCGTACTAGCTCTACAATGTCAACACCTGGGAGAAAGAGGAGAGTCGATATATGGACACATTTCTCATTTGATATCAAGGAAAACAAGACTCTTTTTAAAACCGTGTGAGGCACCATCTTCGGTAGAAACACAACAAAGTTTAAACCACATCTGCAGGCATGCTGTCCTGAAACTGCGGTCAAGCTACCCGCACCTAAATGAAAATAAAATAGGGATTAAAATATGTTTTCAGTTCGTGATGTGGACATATTTTAACTTTGTCTAAAAAGTGTTCGTATTATATTTAAGGAGTATTCAGGTAACATAACTCTGTTTTATACTGTCATTATGAATAAATGCATATAGACCATGCACATATATCCGATCTTATATGTCTAATAAAGCTCATAATATATTCTATCTTGATTCTATTCTACAATATCTCT
Source organism: Ancistrus triradiatus (assembly GCA_025084515.1). Taxonomy (NCBI): domain Eukaryota; kingdom Metazoa; phylum Chordata; class Actinopteri; order Siluriformes; family Loricariidae; genus Ancistrus; species Ancistrus triradiatus. The sequence goes on from JAJAGP010001731.1 coordinate 59,180, forward strand.
TGAGTGTCCACATCGACTTTGAAGCAGATCTTTGATGGAAATGATGAGTTTTGGTGACCAATTTACTGTGTGCTGTTATTATAAGCTCAGGTCTATATGCATGCATTATATCTTAATTAGATCTTATAATATATCACTCATTCCAACTTGATTCTTTTGTAGAAAATCTGCTGAATGTCCACACCGAGTGTGAAGCAGATCTATAGTGGAAATTTTGAATGATAACCACTTTAATGTATAGTTTTATGCATGCATGTAGATGTTACGTCTTAAAAGGGAAATGTTAAAAAAGCATTTATGTATTGCAACGTTTACATTTCATATTTTAATCAACTAGAGCTACTGTAGATTTATTTGGTTATAAAAAGATGCGATTTTTAAAGTAGTGGGACCTTCACATCAAGTCCGATGCTTTCACTTCTGCTTTCTTTAATGTCCCTGCTCTTAATCTGTGACAGAGATTTCGCCGTATCTTTTTCACATCGTCACAAAACAAAGACACGAGCGAAGATTAGTACAGGAACCTATAGGTTGTATTTTGTGGGCATGAACAGACTAGAATGCACTTAGATAAATAACAAAACGGTTTCATACAGTCACTGTGAGGTTTATCACCATCATTCTCCGGGCTTTCAGTAATATTCCACCAGATATTTTCTTTAATATTCATGGTTTTAGAGTTTTAAGCGTGTTGCTTGCGTCTTGTGCTCACTCTGCTGCTGGCAGGATGAGCTGTTCTGCCTGACAACCGAGCTCTGATTGGTCAGCTTGATTTTAACACTTCCGAACAACACAGAAATTAGAAAAGAGTCCGATTTTAAAATTTTACGCAACATCACAGTCTGTCAGTTTTGGTGTGAAGGGCAGTGTTAAAATATGTGTTGTTTTTCAAAACTTGACGTGTGGGGTTTTTTTTTTTTTTTTTTGCCCGTAAAAGTCTGACTCTTTGTTAAAAGGCCTTGAAGCACTGGCATGATATTGAGCTTCAACAGTGGGTTTGACAAACTGCAGCTCCTAGCCCAAATGCTGCATTAGCCAGCTCAATAGAGAGCTTTAGCACCTTGCTAGCATATCCAGTACAGCCAGCCTATGATACCCCTTTCTTGGTGGACATTTGGCACTTTTTTCATCATTTTGGAATTGATACCTGGAATCAATTAGAACCTAAATCAATAAGAACTGATATCAGTGTGAAGTAGATTGGATGAGAAACAGCTCTTCCAAATGCAAGGCCAATATACATTCCTGGAGAAGAGTTGGGTGTTCTAGTGGAGGAGTTCATCTACCTCTTGATGTTCATAAGCGATGGAGGAAAAAGCAAGAGCTTAGTTCTCACACAGAAATATTTCTTTGCTGGTCAGTCTGCTTGCCTGTGTTTGCTTGTGTATGGTTTTGAGCTTTGGGCCAAGAGTACAACTGACATAAATTCCTATGCTGGGGTGCTGAGGTTGAATGCTGGTGATGGATTGAGGAGTTTGTCAGTCTGTGGGAGCCTTGGAGTCAAGCCACCACTCCTTCATATCGAGAAGATCCAGTTAAGGTGGCCTTTGATCGAATCCCACTAGAACTGTTCCAGGCACATTTCTCTGGACGGGAACCGCAGAGCAAGCCCAGGACCCACTGGAATATATCTGACAGTTGGCCTTGGCACATCTGGGAATCCCCTAAGAGGAACTGGCCGCTGTGACATGCATGGAGAAGCCGGGCTAACCTTCTCAGAGTGTTGCCTCAGCAGGAAAAGCGGATGAGATATGAAGTTGCTTCTTTGCTTCTTTACTTTTGTTTGACAGTGTTTGATTCAAGTTGAGTAATTTAGCATTTTGAAATTTCAGTCCTTCATACTTGAGTGCTTTGTCTGCTCTGTATATTCATTAAGTCATTCCATTTCATCTGCAGTTTGCAAGAACCTTCTGTCCACAGCTGTGAAACTTGAAATTGGAAGCAACATGTCACAATTATTCAATTTCCAGCCCCCAGAGTGGATCACTTTCACACATTTTGTGAACTTGCGTAAACCCAATTTTCAGTTGGGTGAACAGTCTGTTCACCCAGGTTCATAACCAGCTGTCACACTTTCCCAAATGTACCAAGCTGACAAAGGTCTGGGAAATGTGCAAGTGTGTCATACCCTAGGATTTTGTATCATACAGATTAGAATATTTTACATAGCTAATGTCTGTAAATAAATAGATGTAAAATACACCCACGGGGTACATAGTCATGATCCATATCTTTATTTTCATCTATTTAGTTTACAGTGCTACCTGAAAGGTTGTGACCCATTTACAATGTTCTGTATTTCTACACAAATTTTTGACCTTAAATTGATCTGAACTTCATTTTATGTTTAGGGAGCTGTGGTAGCGTAGCATTGCCTCCAGGGTTCAAATCTCACCTCTGCCAAGCTGCTTCTGTTTGACCCTTGTAAAATTGTATCAGTTGTAAGTTGCTCTGGATAAGGGCTTCTGCTACATTGTCTTGTGGTGGCCTAATGGTTAAACTACTGAACTATGGCCCAAAATGTCAGGGTTTAAATCCCACCTCTTCCACTGTTGGGTCCATGAGCAAGGCCCTTAACCCACAACTGCTTGGAGTACATTTATACATTTACTGAACAAACTTATCCAACATTAAATGTATTAGACATAAAAAGTATGTGAACATCTAGAAGTATGAATTACTTTAAAGGAGTGAGCAAAGTCTGGTGTTTCATTCAAGGGGATGACCGTACACGTGTATAATGGCAGTAAAGAATTTAGCAAGGCCTCCCATGTTTCGAGAACAAAGTTTGGTCTTGAAGTCTGGTTTCTACCACACAGGTTTATGGAAGTGTGCCATACCTCAGCAAAAGAATTTTCCTTAGGAAAAAAAAAGTTTGTAAATGCTCACCAGGCTTTAAAGACCATTTATGAAGAGTTTGAACAGATATTTCACATATAGTCATTTATCATACAATCTTAACCCACAATTGCTTGGTTTGTAAGGGCCTTGATCGAGGACCCAACAGTAGCACGCTTGGTGGAGGTGGGATTTGAACCCTGGAATATCTGGTCTATAGGCTAGTGCCTATAACCTCTTAACCACTCAGTCACTGCAGTCCAACAAAGTTAGAAATGCTTATGTAACTGAAGCATGTTTCTTTCTATTTCTAGGTTTTCTTAAATTGGGTGAGACAAAGGCCAAATACTTTTAGTCCTTAATCAACATCTGGAAGATTTGAAGTTTATACTTTGGCCATTGAGCAGATAGTCTTATCCAGAGCAACATACAACTTCAGTTATTTATCCTGTAATCTTCAGTTGTTTATTCTTAATCTTCCCAATGTTGATTAAGGACTAAGGATAGTTGGCCTTTGTGTCAGTCAATTTAAGAGAAGCTCGAAATGTAAAATAGAAAGAAATGTGTTTCAGCTTTATAAGCATTTCTAACTTTGTTTGACTGCAGAGGCTTAGTTAAGGCACTGACTTGTAAACCAGACATTCTAGGGTTCAAATCCCAACTCCACTAGTTTTTACTGTGGGCTCCTTGAGCAAGGCCCTTACAATCCAAGAGATTGTGGCTTAAGATTGTATGCTAAAAGGAAAGGCTTTGCTCAAGGACCTAGCAGTGGTGGGATTTGAACTCTGGACTTTTTGGTATATAGTCCAGTACCTTAACTGCTAGGTCACCACTGTCCCTCTGTTGGCTTCCTCCAGATGGTATACCAACGGAGGAACTTTCGCCCCACTGACACTCTCCCAATGGAATAAAAAATTACAGGATATTACCGGATGTCAAAAAGAACCTCAGGATAATATCTAAGTACCTACCGGCCTCTCTTGTGTTGAGTAAGGTTGAGTAATGTTCATGAGTTCATCATCAGGCAAACAATGAGCAAGAATGGTGAGCATTGACAGGCAGCCACTACTCTCCATAAAAAATGTTGCAGTTGAAGGCTGATGCGGATGAGTCAGAAGCCAGCTGGAAGGCTGTTCTGTGGACAGATGAATCCAAAATAGAACTTTTTGGTTTAAATGATGTGTTATGTTTGGTGACCAACCAAACACTGTATTTTGACTTAAGAACCACATCCAACCATGAAGCATGGGGGTGACAGTGTCATGGTTTGAGGCTTCTTTGTTTACCACACAACCCCAGAGACCTATAGTTTAGTCTTAGCCCGATTGATGCTGTGTGGGTTTGCATGTTCGCTCCTTGTCTGCATGGGTTTCCTTTGCTGACTTACCAAAATTGATTTCTTTTTCTCCCTATAGGTTTACTACTGTCGCTCACTGGCCATAGCCTACATTGAACACACAGTTCTGCAGCGCTTCCATGATCTAACTAGGGATGAGCAAACTCCAGCAGGTCTCCGATCAGTTCTGAGGAGACTGTGTGCTCTCTATGGCCTCTGGACCCTTTCCAACCACATGGCCATCCTCTACCAAGGTAAGCCTTTTATAACCTCTGATGTTTTCATGTTATCATTCCATCTTTCATACTGAATAAACTTTGTTTTTTTCCTAGGAGGATATCTCTCGGGTAAAAAGCCAGTAGACTTCATGCAGAATGCTATTCTTGCTCTCTGTGACCAGGTCTGAATGATCTCATACTGAAAACACTATACACATATGCCACATAGGAACACCACATACCTAGTACTTGGGCTTATCGGACTTATTTTATTAGAACCACCTAACGTAGGTGATGTTGTAGGCATATCTCAAACTGTACATGCTTTGTTAGTCCCCCACCCATTCTTAATAAGAAAAATCCACCATAGGACCACCACTGAGCAGATGTAACTTCAGAGGTGGTGGAATATTCTTAACACAGCAGTGACCCTAAAGTGTTAAAGGCCACATTATTATTATTATTATTATTATTATTATTATTAGACAGATCTTACCACTGACAGTTGTACATGGTAAAAACTGTACATGCACACTTTATGTTGGCCACCCTCTTTTACCAAGTTAGGCTCGTTCCACAAGATGCTGATGATTCGATATTGGCTTGATTCTTGCCTGACTGAGCAAGTTGTCTTAGTAATGTTGTAGGGCTCCTATGAAATCCATTTTATTATTTCCCTAAATTCCATTTTATTTTTCCCCATTTTCGTTTTTTTTATGGATTTTGTTTTTCACCATTCAGATTTTTAGGTTTTTAACAGTGCTTTTCTTTAAGAAAATAAATACAATTAAACAAGCAATCGCAAAATGGCACCTTTTGTATTTAATGAATTTGCTACTATAACATTTACTGCATTCAAATTATGTACCGTATTTTCCGGACCATAAAGCGCACCGGGTTATAAGGCGCATGAAATGAAACAAAACTCTTAAGTTCCGTCGGAAACTCAGTTTGGTCTTTACCTGGCGCAGGGCGTCTTCTTGCTTCCTCCACTTCCATTGATTCGTTAATGTTGAATTCTCTCGCAGCTGCTCTATGTCCATGTTGTACTGCGTGACTGATAGCGCTGAGTTTTAAATCCGCTTCGAAAAATAAATGAATGAATGCACGTACCCTAATGCTGAAGCACATACCGTATTACTCCGCAATGCTGCGCACTACGGTGGCCGTAAGCTTCGTAGCTTACCAAGGCCGTGCTAAAACATTTTGACAGATTTATGAGCGCCGTGTACCATCTACAATCGGTTCTAGGTCAGAAAGCACAACCAGAATTAATTCATACATTAGACGCACCGCATTTTAAGGCTCACTGTTGATTTGTGAGAAAGTTAAAGGATTTTAAGTGCGCCTTATGGTCCGAAAAATACGGTAAATGGAAAGGTTGTAAAATCAAATAAGGAAAGGCTTAGGATGAACTATAAATAAAAGTGCGCAATTAAACAAGTGATGCACCCATTGCACTAAAAACACAAAATCTAACACTTCCATGCCAACATTGATTCAGTGCCATTGAATTGTTTTGAATGGTGATTCTATTATAGTTCGTTTTGGTGATGCAATGAAGTACTAATTCTTGGCCTAAACTGAAATTTTGAACATGCTCAGACAAAAGCAAGTTCTTTGTTTGTTTATTGAATGACACACAAATGTATTACAGGTCCTCCCCGTTTTACCATGGTCCGACTTACGATATTAACAATGGGAATCTGATTATGAACATAAATACACATTAAGCAGACCCCATACTCTGAAGTTACTCTGAACTGCAGTATGCAGTACAATACTCTCCTGCACTCTGCCATGCTAAATGAGGAACTCAGCAGTGCGTGATGCAGGGAGTCATGTGGCGAAATGTAGTGAGGAAAAGGTCTCAACAACAATCCTTTTTGGTTTTCACCTTCAATAAGTTATTCAGTAAATTACGTGAGGTAGTCAATACTTTATTATGAAATAAGCTTTATGTTAATGGTTTTGCTGTAGGTACATATATATTTAAAACTCGGTTTACAAAATTCAAAATTTTTTTTACCAAAAAAAAAAATGAGTTTATAGTAATTTATCCCCATTGTGAATCACAGAAGAACCTGTATTGATACCTCAGATAAACAATGATTATAGACTGCTTGTCTAGTGTCACTAGAGATCATGAAATGATTCAACAGACTGCTACCGTTCAGGCTAAATGCATTAAATGTAAATGTACTGCGTGACTGATTTTTTTTTTTGAGTTCCTTAATTTGGTTTCTAAGCTCGTTTTCAGTTGGAAGAGAATAATAAATGGTGGCCAAATTTGCGTGCACCTCTAGTCACAAATTTCAAAGATGGGTTTTAGGGCTCTCGAGAGAGGATGTGAATAGTATCAGATGGACGATTGTCAGTATTTCTGTACTCAAGTCACTTATATGGTAGGTGTAATAAACTGACTATTGAGTGTAAGTACCACATAGTTGTTGAGTGGCTAGTGAGTAAACCAGCATTTGTTGAGTTACAGCATTGATGATTTTCACATTATAAATTCCAGTGCGTGTTTTTGTTCTTCCTAGCTGAAAGACGATGCTGTGGCGTTGGTTGACGTCATTGCTCCTCCTGACTTTATATTGAACTCGCCAATTGGCAAAGCTGATGGTGAGGTAAGAGCCCTGCTATTGCTCAGCAGTCAGCTGGGAAAACACAGACACACGTTTTTCCTGCCGTTCTGTGATTGGAGTGCTGGAAAAACTTAAGCATCAAACGCATGTAGCAATCTAGGAATGGTGGCCTACTTTCTCCCAAACTCAAATGTAGTCAAGCTCCCTATAAACCTTCCACTAGTATCCTCACACACAAACATGTCTTCTAAAGAACAAAACAAAAGTCCTGGTTCCTTCCGTGTTTTGTCTACAAAGTCAGTTTTCCAGCCATTGGTCCACCACTGATATTTAAAGGCAGTGGTGTATTGCGTTTGTGGTCCAGACATTGTGCTGTCTTAAATTTGTAAGTTGGAAATTAAACAAGACGAGTGCAAGAATGGGACTGTGGTAGCCTTGCGGTTAAGGTACTGGACTGTGGCTACTGTGGTACTGGACAGGCTAAAATCATGTTTGGGCTGTAATACAAATGTGCGTTATAACCCAACAGACAGATGAACTGTAAAGTAGGTAGACACTGAGGGGTGCATAAAATAAAACGCACAGCTCCATACAAAAGTACTGGCAGTGCTCCAGTCCTTATGTATGTCTGAGCACACACAGACCTAAGGTCACTGTGTTGACTGGTGTAGCTCCAGTGGAGACTCGGGTGCATTTCTCAGAAGTAGTTAGTCATGCTTTAAGGCCTTTTCACACTGACTAAAAAAATATGGATATTAAAGAAAATATCTAATGGAGTATAGCTGAAAGGCAGTGACTTATGTAACCATTTTTTGTTTTTCTAAGTGCATTCTAATCTATTCATGGCCACAAAAATGTAAACTACAGCTTCCTCCACTAATGAAAAAGACATGGCGAAATATCAGTGACACATTAAAGAAAGCAGAAGCGGACAGGGAGTTTCAGGGAGTGCTCAGGCAAAAAGCGCATTGGACTTGGTGTGAAGGTCCTGCTACCCTAAAAATCACATCAGTTTTTTTGGGGGTTTTTTTGCATAAAATAAAAATCTGTGTGAAAAGACCTGGCAGTTGGACTGATGAATCTGTTTTTGGCAGATGCCAGGAGAACGCTATAATTGGCCACCATGGCTGCCACTTTTTTAGGCTTCTACAGCCATGTTCCAAATGCTGTGAGATGTGTTTGATTTATTTACATTACATTTACAGCATTTAGCAGACGCCCTTATCCAGAGCGACTTCCAATTGATACAGTCTTACAATCCAAGCAATTATGGGTTAAGGGCCTTGCTCAAGGACCCAACAGTGGCAGCTTGGCAGAGGTGGGATTTGAACCCTGGACCTTCTGGTCTATAGTCCAGTACCGTAACCACGTACCTACCACAGATATTTAACAGTTCTATCAGCATCAGTGGCCATTTCAGTGACAGACAACAAGGTTACATTGATACACAGGGTTACATCGAGACTAGTCATATATACATTCAGGTCGAGGCCAATTTAGCATAATCAATTAACCTAATGCATGTCTTTGGACTGTGGGAGGAAACCAGAGCACTCAGAGTAAGTCGTGGGGAGGACATGCAGACTCCACACAGAAAGAACCCAGGACCTTCTTGTTGTGAGGTGACAGTTCTACCCACCGAGCCGCTGTGCCACCCAAATTCTGTGAGGAAAAGTGGAGGCTGTTCGATTAGTAAGAGAGCACAAACTCTATATTGACACCTATGATTTTGCAAGTTCAGGAGTTTGGTCTCCGCACACATTGAGCCATATGCTTTTTGTGTTTTATTGAATGAATGGTATTGCCAGCCTAAACGAAGCTGTTCAAGGCAAATTCAACAGCCACTATTCAACTATTAACAGTCGTCACACTTTACAAAACCACCACATCCCGTTGGAGTTATTGTATTCAATTGGAAGTTTGTTTGTTGAGCTCCTAACCTTAAGGAAATGTAAGTTATTTGAAGAAATATAATTCTGCCCTTGCAACACTGAGCTGTTGTTTGTTTGACCATGATGTTTTGAGGGAAAGGAAATGGATCTTTTTTAATAAAGGTCTGAACAGAGTGACCCAGACATGTAACAAAACAGTGAAACATACACATACACAACCCCCTTTTCAGCAATTCCACTGTGTCGCACACAGTCAGCTTGTTTATAGCCGAGTCGGTATTTACAGGAAAATTACTCTTCGTTCTGGCACCGGTTCCATTCTCTGACTCGTCTCCTCAAGTTCTTGTTAAGTGGATTTTGGACTTGTAAAACAACAGCGAGGAGTGACTGAGGACTGATGTGCAAGTGCTCAGAAAAAGGCTTTGTGTAAACTTCGTGAGTGTAGACTTAAAAAACAGTATTTCATTAATCATATGCACTGTTTTCCAGTACATGTTTAAATAGCTTCAGATCTAGTTGGTAAAAGTGGATGCATGTTTACCAAATGCCATTTTATCGGGGTCATTCATTTGCTGTTCTTGTTTTAGCTCTATAAGAACCTTTGGGCTGCTGTCATACAGGGGAAGAATGTTCTGGAACGGCCGTCTTGGTGGACCGAGTTCTGCTCTGACAAGCCCAGTGTGGGGTCCCTCCGAGCGAAACTCTAATGTAGGGCCTGGTCTCAGGAAGACGCATCGTCCTGCATGTTGTTGGCATTATGTCAAAGCAAGAAAGTAGACTGAGAGTGGAAAATGGGTTTTAATCATTATTGTTATGCTACCATTGCTCTAATTTAGGGGAAATTATGATAATGAACAAGGTAGGTTATAGTACCAAAGGGAATAAAATAAGGGATTAAAAACTAACTTTAAAATACCCATGCACAAATTTACTCCACTTTACCTAATATGTGGAGAATAATTATGAATAGTTCAGTATAAAAAGTTTTTAACTATTAATGCCCAAGAAAATACTGTACTGGAAATGAGTTCAGTACTGTGCACCACTATGAATTATTCCTGAATATATCATTTGGAAATGCCCCATGTCCGCCTGCCTTCCATTTATAGCCGGGTGGCTAACTAACTACTAAAATACCATGTTGCTTACATTTGTCACAGTAGGACGCAAGTTAAAGTTCATTATCTTGGCTCTGAGTCATCATGATTTCAATGAAATGCATTGAAAACCACACCTGTGGTAGTTGACAGACTCTCTAATTCAGAGTGGCAAGTTCTTGAAATAAACTATAATAGACGTTTTTGTTTTTCCGCTGCACTAAATAACATTTCAAATTGCTACAGTAGCAATTACTATTTTGGCATAATTTGTAGTATGTAAACAAATCGGCTAACTAACTGTAAGTGAACTAGTTTGCATTGAATATGACTAGAAACAAATACAAATGGTGTTTTCGTTATTGGGGTCTTCACATCATTTTGTGAGAATACAAGAACTGGACTAGCAAGTGAACTACAGACTGACTACTTGGAGGCTAAAATGAAAAGCTTCCAGGAAGCTGTTCATTATTGCATATCAGATGCCACTAAGCTAAAATGTCAGACTTCCTGAATGTTTTCTGTTTTTCCTGAAGATTTCAATAGCCCTTTTTCTTTTTGCACTGTAATGACAAATTTGGGCCAAAAAAGCCAAATGTGTAATCAAAGGGCACCATTTAAAGAGAAATTAGCCATTTAAAAGTTTCAGTTTCAAATGTAATTTAGTACTATAATAATAATAATAATAAGAAGAAGAATGTTGTTATCTTGTAACAATGGCCTTATCTTCACGACTGTAATGTAATTATTTTATAATCAGAATAACTATTGCATTGTTGTTATGTCTCATTATTGAAGGGTATTTTGTGAATTTTATCATGTTGGTAATTCTACTGTATAATTTGATATTTGTGTCATACTCTGACAGCATAATTATGTCTGTCCTAATACTAAAATAGTAATTTGCAAATAAACCAGACAACTTTAATAACAGAAATATCATATTAAATAAAAGCACAAACCACAAAATAAATATTCTGTCTTCTGTTTTGTTTTGAGCAATGTTATGGGAATTGAATCATTTGCAGAGCTTATGTATGATGGGGAATTTCTGTCTCTGTTTGGTCTGAATAGGAATTGTTCGAACTTCTTTGAGGGGTTGCAGATTGTTGTGGCATGACTTTGACTTTCTCATCATATCCCATCAGATTTGACCAAGACAAACATGACAACGCATTTTCTGTTGTTTTCCAAGGTTTAAAGTTTCATGCTTTCTTGAAGAGGTTTTGAACAATAGGTTACAGTCATGTCTGTGCTTTCCCTGTGTGGCAGGTTAGGTCCAGGAGGCCACAGCCCTACAGAGATGTGTTTATCTTCTTGTGTGATTTTCGACCAGTGATGGTTTTGATAATCAGCTGGTCAAATGAATCAGGTGTGTTAATCGAGATCAAATGTTGAACCCAAACACCAGAGTCTAACACCTTTCTAATATCTATTCTTTGAATCCTCATCTATTACCACACATTACTGGAAAGTATGGATGTTTGACTTTGTGGTGTTTCCTGGAATTTAAAAAAAGCTTTGTTGGTTTCACATGAGTGAACGCAGCACATAACACTTCAACATCAGTTTTCTATTCATCAGTGGAGCACGCATGGTGCACTTCTCAACTCGTGTTGCGATGCTTAAGTAGGACAGTTCCCATAATCCTGGTTTTTTATAAACAGTGTTTTCAGACTTTATCTCATCCTCAGTCCAGAGGCCAGAAACTTGTGTTATAGAACTTAAGTGTTGCATAATAATCTGAATCAGAACACACTTCGTTTTCTAAAGTACTGTCATCAGAACTGCAAGGATATATGTCATCTACAGTATAAAAGTTTCCTTGGAGTGCTGTCAAACATCTAATATTCAACATCCACAATTCAATGTATAGAAACAGATTAGACAGACATTGCAGTACATATGAAAATGCAAAGCATGAATGAGTCCATTTGTATTTAAAGCACATGTGTAGATGTGTCTGATTATACAGGACAGATCATAGTAAAAGTTTAGTAGATGATAGCTTAACATGGTGGCCCAGCTAGTTGGGGTTATGAGCATAGATACGACAAAGAGTTCAGTATTTTGGGATGGACTTTTTGGAACATCTGGAGTACCCAGAGGAAATCCATGCAGTCACAGAGAGAACATGTAAACCCAACCAGGTAGCAGCTGGGCCAGGACTCAAACCCAGGTCTCTGTAGCTGAGAGGTGACAGCACTAACTGCTGCCCCACCATGCCATTCCTCCTTTGGTTATCATACTGTGTATAAAAGCATGTGTCAATGATTGGCACTCAACAAATTATTATGAACCAAGTGTGGCATATTCCCGTATGTGTTTAGGAACTCTTACTAATCTCCATGACTTATTGTTTGGCTTGTGTATAAATAAGAGGTGACACACTGGCGAAATTTCTCCTTCAGTTCACCCCACAGGTTTTCAAAAGCTTGTTTTTGTGGTCAGGGAACCATTTTTGTGAGGACTTGGCCAGCTGTTTTTGATCACTGTCCTGCTGAAAGACCCAGACCTGACCCAGTTGTAGATTCCCAGGCAATTCAATTTTGATATAAAATCTACTCGTTTTTCCTGAAGTCCATAATGCTGTGTATCTTAACAATACGCCCAGAGCCTTTTACTGGGAAAACAGTCCCACAACAACACACAGACCTTCCTACCATAGGCGATTGTTTTAGGACTACACAGGAAGCCCAGCATCCCCCACAATATCATTAAATTGGGCTGGTAAAGTTTTACCAACGTGTCTAGATCATTAATGATTCTTAGCGAATCAAACGATCATCTCACTGCAGTTTCACACTTTTAGCTGATCAAATTCAAGCTCCTTCTGATGAACAGTCAATGTATAAAGTCCTCCAAAACAGATCTAATAGATCATCGAAGCCCCCGTGTCTCTGGGTGTCTATTGCACAATCATGTATCCATTAAATAAGTAAGACAAAACTGAATTCTGTAGACAAGCAGCTTTTAAAACGTCACAGTGTGGATGAGTGGGCTTTGGACAGAAAAAAGTCTGTGTTTATTGAACAGTTTTTTTTGTAGACATGTGGCTTCTCTTATGATGGTTAACCTTTTAAATGGGCAGAACTTCATAATCAGCGGTCAATCTCTCAGGAGTCAGGAATATGACTGACTTCTTGATATTGATCAATGATTCAATACATGAATCAGTGGCATTATGAGAATTTATTTCCAACTAGAAAATTAGAATCAGGAATATCTTCCATCACAGGGGATCATACACCCATTCAATAATTCAACCTCAAACACACCTAGAAGCAAATATAGAGACACCAAACCATTTTTATTTCTTTATTTTTTTATATTATTTTTTTGTTGGTGATAAAGAGGAGCTTGTGTAGAAGTCATGTTCTTTAACTTCCACTAAACAACGCAGTCTCCTCCCTGAGGTTCTTTGGTTTTTCTCTCTGAATCTTCGCTCTCAGTTTGTCCAGCGTGGGATCCTCCAGAACTTTCTTTATCACCAAGGGCTTTCAGCTCCTCTATCTCTTTCTTTAACTCCTTGATGACAGTTTCTTGCTCATTTTCCTTCCTCTTGGCCTCAATCTTTACATTCTCCAGTTCAGTCTGCAGGCGTTCCAGTTCCCGTCTGTACTGCTCCTTCTCCATTCCACTCTGGTTCATCAGTACTTGTGTCTTTCTTTCCATCTCCATTTTGTCTTGCATTAGGACCTTCAGGGTGCTCTTGTAGTCTTCATTCTTCTGCACAGAGCTGGTGTGGGCTCCCCAGGTAGCCTCCATCCACAGCCTCTCCCTCTGGGCTTCAGCATATTGCTTCCTCTTGATGTTTGCGTTCATCAAGGCTTCGAATTTCTTTCTCCAGCTGTGGCATTCCAAAATCACATCGGCTATCTCCTCCATTAAACCCTTTCGCTCCTGTTGCCACTGAGCCTGCAGACCTTCCCTCAGCTCCTTCTCTCTGATGAGTTCCTCCTTCATCTCCATCAGTCTGACTTTGCTAGACTTTTTCTTCTTCTTCATTGCCCTTGTTTCAGCCTCCACCTTAAAGGTGTGCATACAGTAAGATTTGATACAGTGTATAAACAGTTCTAGATATCTGCGCATGTCATTGCTTTATTCTCATTTTCATTAAGGTGTTGTTCATGACTTACCGGTAGATCATCATCTGCATTTTGTGATCGACCGCAGCATGCCAGTGACCGCAGCCAGCGCTGTATACGTGCCATGTCTTCATCCTTTATTTAAACATAGTGATATCTTGGTTAAGTCTTGTTTATTAATAAACACTTGTTTTGTAATGTAACTCTTCCCCCCTCTCATAAATCTGCTGTGTTCATTTATTTGTAAGATTATTTTATTAGAGCTTGTAGAAATCAAATAAAACTACGCAATATCACTGTACTACTTTACTTCTGTTCTAATGTTGAATAATTGCCAGCTTTAAAAATATCTCTACATCAGATTTTCATTTGCATATTTGTATCTATTATAAAATAAATACTTACCACTAAAGTTTTGATGCTAGTAAATGTAAATTCACACTTTTTCCCAACTCAGTTGAACGTTTAAACTCCAAACAGTAGAACATAAACTGATGCTTTGTCTAAAGTGAGTTTTCGGAATGTTTGTTAAAAAGCTGCTACCTGCAGTGGAATCAGTCATACACCATTATGACATCATAGTTGACGTGTTTTTCATGCAAGCCGACATTTTGTTAACTCTGCTTATTGTTGATGTATAAAATATAATAGTGTATAAACGAATAAATATTATTAATATAAACTATACTACACGCATACACAGTGCATTTTGTGTGTGTATGTATATACTTTATATACGGATTTGTCAAAATAAACACTGATCATGTTACACAACTATGAGACAAAAAAAAAACAACTACAGTAACTCTTCCACTTGGACTACATGTTCATTCAAACTCATTAAATCATATCTTTATATGCTATAGATTTTATTCTCTATTTTTATTAGTTCAAATCATCTTAGTCTATATATTATTCTATTCTAAATTTAAATAGGGTATTATCTTTGCACATACTATTCAATCATTGTAATTAAAATTTACAGCCCCAAAGCATGATGTTTCCACCCCCATGCTTCACAGTAGGTATGGTGATCTTGGGATGCGAGTCAGCATCCGTTTTCCTCCAGTTGAGTTTTTACCAAAAAGTCCTATTTTGGTTCCATCTGACCACATGATATTCTCCCAATCCTCTTCTAGATCATCCATATGCTCTCTGGCAAACTTCAGACAGGCCTGGACATGTACTGGCTTAAGCAGGGGGACACGCCTGGCACTGCAGGATCTTAGTCCCTCTCGGCGTAGTGTGTTACTGATGGTAGCCTTGTTACGTTGGTCCCAGCTCTCTGCAGGTCATTCATCAGGTTCCTCTCTGTAGTTCTGGGATTTTTGCTCACCGTTCTCTTGATCATTTTGACCCCACAGGACAAGATCTTGAGTGGAGCCCCAGATCGAGGGATATTATCAATGGTCTTGTATGTCTTCCATTTTCTTACAATTGCTCCCACAGTTGATTTATTCACACCAACCTTCTTGCCTATTGTACATTCACTCTTTTCAGCCTAGTTCAGGTCTACAATTTTCTTCCTGGTGTCCTTCAACAGCTCTTTGATCTTGGCCATGGTTGAGTTTACAGTCTGACTGTTTGAGGCTGTGGACAGGTGTTATACAGATAACGAGGTCAAACAGTTGCCATTAATACAGGTAACGAGTGGAGGACAGAAGAGCTTCTTAAAGAAGTTGTTACAGGTCTGTGAGAGCCAGAAATCTTGCTTGTTTGTGGGTGACCAAATACTTATTTTGCACCATGATTTACAATTAAATTCTTTAAAAATCCTACAATGTGATTTCCTGGATTTTTTTTCTCATTTTGTCTCTCATAGTTGAAGTGTACCTATGATGAAAATTACAGACCTCTCTCATCTTTGTAAGTAGGAGAACTTGCACAATCAGTGGCTGACTAAATACTTTTTTGCCCCACTGTATATCATTTAACAAATTTCTAAATCTGATGATTTGTGTTATCCTAGTATGATTTCACAATATTCCAAAGAGCATCATGTGATGTTGCTTAATAGTTTATTGGGTTTAGGTCAAGTGACTGTAGAGGAACGTCCATTACAGTCAAAATTGATATTTCTGATAACAGGATTGTTCACTATCGGTGTCATATTTTTGGCCCACAACATGTGTGTACTCTGTTTTGACATGATGTGTCAGATTTGTCGGCTGCACATCCATGATGCGAGTCTCCTGTTCCACTACATCCCAAAGGTGCTCTACTGGATTGAGATCTGGTGACTGTGGAGGTCATTTAAGTGCAGTGATCTCATTGTCATGTTCAAGAATCCAGTATTTTATTGTTGAATTTTGGTGATCCCGTGTGAATTGTAGCCACAGATTCTTATGGGATGTGCATTCAGAGTTGTTCTTCTGTATACCTCGGTTGTAAAGAGTTGTTATTTGAGTTACTGTTGCCTTTTTCTCAGCCCAAACCAGTCTGGCCGTTCTCCTCTGACCTCAGGCATTAACAAAGCATTTTTGCCGAAAGAACTGCCCTCACTGGATATTTACTCTTTTTTGGACCATTCTCTGTAAACCCTAGAGATGGTAGACCAGTAGATTATCAATTTCTGAAATGCTAAGATCAGCCCATGTAGCACCAACAACCATGCCACATTTTAAGGAATTGTACACCCAGTATATACACATCCCCCAGCTCTTCATTAGGCCTGTTCAAAACTGGACAACAGAAGGTTGCCTGTTCTCATGAGTCTTGATTTCTGCTGCGAGATTTGGATGGTAAGATCAGAATTTGGTCTAAACAACATAAAAGCATGGATCCATCCTGCCTTATGTCAATGGTCCAGGCTGCTGTTGGTGGTGTAATGGTGTGGGGGAGATTTAGTTGGTACACTTTGAGCCCCTTAGTACCAATTGAGCATCGTTTAAACCTGTTGAACATGTTCATCCCTTTATGACCACAGTGTACCATCTTCTATCCGCCATGTCTCAAAGCTCAAATCATATCACACTGGTTTCTTGAACATGACCGTGAGTTCACTGTTCTCAAATGACCCCCCACAGTCACCAGATCTCAATCCTATAGAGCACCTTTGGGATGTGGTGGAACAGGAGATTTACAGCATGGCTGTGGGTTAAAGGCTCAACACTAAGCTCCCTGTGTCAGGCCCTTGAGCAAGACCTTTTTCCACTTGCTTGAATTATATGCTGTAGGATTGTGAGTTGTCACTCTGGATAAGGGCATTTGCTAAATGTTGTAATTGTAAATCACCCATACACTATAGATGTATTGCATAGAGTTTTCCCAAACTGCTGTTCTATAGTCACCTTTCACTTTTCAGTTCAGATATTAATATGCCTGCTTTTATCTGTTCTATCTGTTCTCCCATTTCTTTCTTCATTTGCAGCATCTGTCACACCGTGTGTGTGTCCACATTCCACACGTTCATATGAAGGTCTAGAGAGAGCTTTGGACAACAAAGTAGGCTCGTCTGCCAAGTCTGTGTTTTTGTTTCAAGAGGAGTTCAGCTCGCTGAGTTATTACTGCTCCTCCCTATACACGCACAGAGAAACTGAACAAAACAGTTTTACTTTTGGAAAGCCCCTCATATTGATGATGAGTAGCTATACTGGTAAATGATAGTGCCAAATGTTTGTGTATTTTCTTGTGGTATGATTCTTTGTGTGGAGGGTGGTCTTGTGTTTAAGAGAGTTTAATTTAGACCATGTGCCACACGAGAGACAAATGTTTATCAATTACCCATCAGTTTGAAAAAGGATTGCAAAACATGTTCAGGTCAAAATCCATGATTCAAACTCACAATATTAGTGCTTTAGATTTTACTGCATGAGTCATTAGCTCGGAGCAAGTAGAGTGCAGAGTGGCTGAATCATTTTTCCTCATTAACCAAATCCCAAGTCCATCCTGGATTTCAGTAAAATAAGATGGGGGAAGATTTTTTTATATATTATATATATATTTTTTGGTTGCTGTTTGTCCAAATTGGAAGTTCAGATTTAAAGTAACACCTTTCACAATGAACTCATACTATGTGCTGATTTATTTATTTATTATTGAACGCTGCATAAGCACCAATGGCAGGAGCAAGGTTACATCGATACTATTCAGACACATTCATACTGGGTCAATTTAGAGCAACCTGTTAAACTAATGATTGTCTTTGGAATGTGGAAAATTCATCGGTCAAGGGTCGGGACTGAACCTTGAACTTGGGATCATGGGTCTACAATTACAGACTGTAGTCTATTCAGTATATACTGAATGTTAATGTAACATAAATACACCACGAGAGCCCAAAACTGCAAGGACTGGACAGACCTCCATGTTTCTTCTCTCATGAGCAAAGTTGTGTGTCCATCACACTGGGTGGCACGGTGATCAAGAAATCTGCCTTTATTGGAGTAAACCGAAAGTACACAACTGTAAACATTTTGACTTTAACAGAACAGTTGCTTACAGTTGTTACAAAAGTAGATATCAAGCACTGAACGACAGTTATATGAACAGCAATAGGATTTGTTGATCATACTGTGTAGAAGTCTTAGGCCACCATTAGATTTGTTGTTTTACCAACGATATAATGTCAATATATAACATACTGTCAATGATTGGACCCAACAACTTGGATTTGTGACTCCATAATGCTCTGTTCCACTGATATTCATGCATCTTTGTGAGCTTTAAGATATCTTAGCTTGTTAATCCTGTTCCCCTTCCAAAAAAGTTGGGTTCTTGGTTGCTAACCTTCCAAAAAGACCAGTCCTGATCAAGCTTCTACTGTAGAAGGGTCAACGTAGCATCCTGATGAAGCTGCCAGATGCTGCTATCGCTCAAGTGTAAGGTGAGGTCTCACTAAATATTTGCCACTGAAGCCTATAGAAGCTGTGTCCCCCCCATTTTTTAATACTGCATACAAATGTCCTGTATTTTCAGGTTGTATTCTAATACAGAGAAATTCTATATGGTCAATGTACTTGCTAAAACAATGGTAAATCTGATCTAATGGTGGATTAAGACTTTTGCACAGTACTGTATATGTTGTTCCGTCAATGCAGATTGTTGTACTTTGTATCCCAGGCGTGTGTGTGTCAGCGTCTTGTACGCACTGATACACAGTGATGTCGTCCTGACCATCAACATGTACTAATTCTGCATCCCACTGGTCTGTAGAAAGATGCCTGCAAATCTAGCTGCTTTTGAACCTGCCCAGCATTGTCATTGAAAGCAGTACAGTACTGTAACATCTCAGATTGAACACTAAATAATACAAGGCTTTACATCTTCATCCATATATGTACAATGTTGCGTGTTATCCTGAAATTGGTTGAAGCACATAAAACAAGTACCACTAAACATGTGACAAAACAGCAGGGAAAACTCTTTGCAGTTGTTTTAATGGAGTCCATAGTCAGTAAGCCAATGCATGTTCCCCTCTTCATCCCTGCATTATGTCTGCGTCAGGCTCGAGCCAGGCAGCATGAACGGGTCACTGCATGATGATGTCAGGCTCGATGTTGAAGAGCAGGTCGTCGTTGCCCCGGCGCACCTCTAGCAGCAGGGCTGTGTCCTCCGTTAAGGCGTCCTTCAGCTCGCTGGTGGTGGTTAGCGGTTGGCCGTTCAGCTTCACAATGATGTCGCCGTCCTTTATGCCCCCTCTGGAGTTCATGGCATAGAGCACACATTAAGCCCTACAGCAACCTGTCCCGTTCTGTGATAACCATACTGATATGACCACAACGTGGACTCCATTTTCCAGTTTCTATTCATTAAATAATAATAAAAATTATATCCATTAAAATATTACAATCTCTCATCAGTTTTGAACAGCTTTAAGTCATTTTTCCGAACCTACTAACATCAAATTATGAAGGATTACTGATTACTATCATTATTAAACATCTTATCTTATCTCATTTTATACTATAAAATATTACCATTTTTATGATGTGTGTGCTGAGCCACTCTATAAAAAGCAAGATATTTCAGAAGTCTGCAGCAAAACATACAAATAGTCTACATCTTTTAGTACAGTATGATTGGGCATGATGGACTTGATAACTTGTGAAGTGCAAAAGAAGAATAAATCCATCAGTACCTGAAGAACCATGGTGTTAAGTACTTTCCGGAAGGAATGATATGTGTAACTGTTTAGACTTCAGATGCTGTGTAGGTGGCAGCGTTTCACTCAAAACTAAATCCTAAATGGTGCATGCCTGTATGCTGTATATGTGTGGGCATTAAAGTCCACTGTGCATTGTTTAAAAATGTCAGCATGTGCTCTACTGATCTTACTTTTCAGCAGGAGAGTGAGGAACCACCTCATGGACGTAGATTCCACTGGTAACGTCAGGGAAGTCTGGGTTCTGCTGCTTCAGCTCCTCCACAAGGCTACAGGAAACAAAAAATACCTCCTCTTTAACTCACCAAAATGTTGGACTTTAAGTTCTAAAGACTTCAGGCCATCTTAAACTCACAGACAAATTATAATATGGAGAAAGTTGAGGTACTGAAATATAAAATCAGCTTACGTTTCAGTTATAGTGAGCATGCGAATTCCAATGAAGCGCTTCTTCACTGATCTCACTTCTGAAACAAAGACAAAGCAGGAAAGAATATAATACCGTAAGCCATCACCAGTCATAACTAGGTTTAGTTTTAATACAATCTCCAGATTAATTAGAAACATTACAGGAAGTTGACTGAAGTTCCACCTGATTTCAACAGTAACGATTTCATGAATTTCTTTACTGATAAGATAAATATTTGGCATGAAACTCAATGCTCATCACATCAAGCAGCTATTCAGCAACCTTCCAGATGCAGCACTAGTAAAGAGGTCTGTCTGAGTAGCTGTAAATCAAGACTAGAATATTTCACCCCAATTAATACCTTCACTGATCAACTTGTCTAAGTCATCATGGTGGTTACTAGATCCAATTTCTACTGGTTTACTTAAAAAAAAAACACCAAATATTACAGAGCCACTGTTTATTATTCTAAATTCATCCCTTAGCTTTCACTCAAGTCAAGTAAAATTTATTTATATAGTGCTGTTTACAAACAGAGAATTGTTTATAAATATATACTGTAGGTCCACAGTCTCAACTGAGCAAGCCTACGGCGAAGGTGGCAAGAAAAAACTCCCTAAATGTGATGAAACCTTGGGAGGACCAAGATTCAAAAAGGGAACCAACTTGAGCAGCCTAGATTTTAAATGTAAGATAACATACTACATATAAGATAACATACTAGATTTTAAATAAATAACATACTACAATAAACAGAATAAAATATAATAAAATAACAGAATATAAAACTAGACAATATAAGGCAACAGTATATATAATACATAAAATAATAAATGTTGTATAACAGAGAATATGAGTGAGTTAGAGAGTTCTCTTGTACCTTTATTTTGCTTGCTCATGGAGTCGTTGAGGAAGCGGGTTATTCTGTCTGAAGGAATGGCAAAGGAGATCCCCGCTGCCACCTTTAGCGTGTTGATTCCAATCACCTCCCCATCCTAACATCACATATTAAGAGCAGAATAAAGGTTAAAACTTTATCGACACTACTAAATCTTTATAACTCCAGAGACCTGGGTTGGAGTCCCGGCCAGGTCGCTGCCTGGGTGGACTTATTTTCCTCATGCATGTTTGGGTTTTTTTTCAGTGTACACTGGTTCCCTCCCACATTCCAAAGACATGCATTAGTAACTGTTGTCTCTAAAGTGTCCCAGCAGTACACAGTTTATCAGGTAGTGTATCATTGATTGTATATAACGAGCACTTACCAGGTTGACAAGTGGGCCACCTGAATTTCCATACTACAAAAAAGAGAGAGCGCACTAATTACCCCATGCACATTGACATTACTTCATAAAGATCTGTATGCACAATATCCACAGTATCTACAGCCAGTGTTAATTGTCTCACGTTTATGATGGCATCAGTCTGTATGTAATCCATGTCCGAGTCCCTGATGCCCAGCTCCTTGCCGTCTCTCTGAGCTGTACTAACGATGCCTGTAGTCACCGTGTTCTGCAGAGCAAACGGACTCCCAATGGCAACAACAAACTCACCGGGACGCAAGTCTGCCGAGTGACCCAACAACAAGACCTGCAGTTTTTTCTACAGCAACAAAGAAGAAGCACAAGGGACACAAGTCTCTTAAATCTGATGGTTCAGTTGTCTTGTCCTATTTGCATTTTATACAGTACTGGGGACGATGTCTGCTATGCTGGTACCATAGTTCTGGAGATATGCTATTACATTTCAGTTTGCATGTGTATACAGAGCTCTCAGAAGGTCCTGTGCCAGAAGTTTCAGGTTTCAAATCCTACCTCTGCCAAGCTGCCATTATTGGGTCCTTGAGCAAGGCTCTTAACACACATTTGCTTGGAACTGTATTAGTTGTAGTCACTTCTTATTTCAGTTAATTTTACCAGCTAACCCAGGCCCGCAAGAACTACCATTTTCAGCAGCCGACTCAGTCCACGAAGAGCCACTGGAGCTGCCACACCATCCAGTACCTCTCAAAGGCCCTAGATGGTGTAGAACTATACATGGTGTATAACAAGACGAACTGAACTACCATTCTGAAAAATGAAAGGTGGGGAAATTAACAGAACAACTCGAGACTCAAGATTTTCTGCAATTCCTTTTCCTGTCAGCAGGTGTCACAAGGGTTCACGCTTAAGTTTTCTGTCATTCAGACGTGAATTAGAGGTATATAAGACAGATTTTTATTTCCTATTATATTTCATAAGACCTTGGCCTGTTGAGACCAACCTCTCTGGTTGTACCACCTGACTTGTCAACTTATACAGTTGACTTATACAACTTATATTGTACTTGAAGTTTATACAGAAATTTGTTTTGCAACTCAGTTTTAGCGTTAGTCACACCATATCTGAGACGGAAAACTGATTTTATACATGGCTCTGCTGGCCTTGACAAGACAACATGGGTTCTGCAATACCCTGTTCTCTCTTTCTTACATGCCGACCAAAATATAAGTTTGTTGGTAGCACCACATGACATTTGAGAAATCATATTCTTGGTACAAAAGATACTTCACACCATAAGTATGGATACAAAAGTAAAAATCATGCCACAACGACCTTATTTATATTTGTAGGCGGTTGCACCACCTGCATTTTTATACAATAGAATGAAAAAATGCAATGCAAAAATAATATATGCTGGATAGTAGTGCAGTTGTTAGCACTGTCACCTCACAGCTGTACAGACCTGGGTCCACCCATGACCCTGAATTAGATTAAGCAGGTATGGTTAAGTAATTGAGTGAATATTCTTGGAGATAAAAAATACTTTCATAAAGTGAGTTGCTTGTTATTACTTGATAGACAGGTGCATCTAAGAACATTCTGTAAATTAACTAAATAAATCAGATAACAGATAAAAACTTGAACTCACCTGTGAGTTAATTTTGATGGTGGCGATGTCAGACTTCTTATCAATGTCTTTAATGGAAGCATCATAAACATCTCCATTATGCATCTGCACTTTAAGCTGCTGCCGACCTGATACAGGCGTGTTGGTCGATATGACATGTGCATTTGTTACAATCAGTCCGGTCTCTGATACCACAAAGCCTGAGCCACTCGACAGAGGTACCGTCCGGCCAAACAGTGGGTGGCTAGGGGTTAAAGAGTTTTAATGGTATTAGTGCAAAGAAATAAGATTCACGCAGGCTGACATGATTCCGCTGGAGCAAACATTCACTACGCTTGTCCTTTCTTGCACTTTATGATGCAATAACTCACATTAATGTACTACAGACTCACTGGAAAAAACCCTAGAGATTCATGGATTTTAGTGAAAGGAAACTGTCTGCTCATCAAATTCTATGTGTTTTCTTTCACGTCGCCATTGTGTCCACGAATGGAGAAACAGCTGTGCACATCCCCGCACCAACGGCATGCAGTAGCTGCTCTTGCACAGCTGGACTTGAGAAGTACAAGTTCAAGTGTTTGCACACCCGTAGCTCCATCACATTCTACCTCCTCATAAAAAATCATGGAACAAAGCCTGCTGTCTGTCAACAAGCGTGTGGAAATTTGGTCCACAGAGTACAACCCCGTCATGGTCTGAGGTTGCTGCGTTTGCTTGAACATTTTGAAGGCCAAAACAAGAATACTCTTTGTGTCGTCTTCCTATTTGTCATTGCTTTGTCAAAATGTATTAGGTCACACGTACTAATCACCGCACCAATACTTTTGGCAGCATTTAGTGGCACTGTTAACAGACATCAACAGGCCCTGATGGTTTTCAGGAAGATGTGTGCTAGGAACAGCCTGTTAGCTGCACCATCGTACATGGCTTAGTTACAGCTTGCTGTGCTTTCCCTATATAACCCTCTTTCCTGTTCACCTCCTTGAGTGCATTTACATGCACTTCAAAATCCAATCGTAATTGTGTGGTCATAACTCAAGTGGTCATATAAACAGCATACTCCGATTTCCTAGATTGGACTAAGAAATCCAATAAAGACAACTGGATTTTAACTCAGTAATTGGATTTATCAGAGCATGCATTCTCTTGCTCCCATTTCACTCGCTTTTCTCAGTCTTCATGTGCACACAAGTCCACTTTATCTAAGAGTCTTGGCTTCTTTTGTGCTTGTTTCCATACATCAGGTGGATGTGTTTCTCTTGAGGTACCTGGCAACCCCAGAACTAAACACAGCATGGAATAAAATGCAGCAAAATGGCTACCAATTATTTTGTGGAGACCCTGAAACGCTGCATATGCTCAATGGAATTCAGGAAATCATTATTTAATTAATCAAGTTTGAAGTTTACATCACATTCTTCTGTGAGGCTATTGGCCGGTTGTAGAAATCTGATTATTGCCTGAGTCATGTAAACCTTGGGGGTCCTGGCTCCTGTTGTTCCTGTCACTCCTGTTGCACTTGTTATGGTTTGTCTGTTCCTGTTCCTCTTTTAAGTACTGTTGTCACTCCCGTTGCTCCTGTTACGTTTTGTGTACTGTCCCCTGTTAGTAGCTAGTGTTTGTATTGCATTAGCTTTAGCTCCCTGTACCCTGTGATGGTATTAGTATTGTCTGTTACCCTGTGGATCCCAGTTCTGTGTCTTATTACTGTTAACACTCTGTCTATTTGTATTAGCTTTGTTAGTGTCTGTGTTTGTATTAGCCTTGTCTGGTAGCCCCGCTCCCACTTATGTCTGTCTCTGTCCTCGTTCCCTGTACTGAGCGTAACAATGGCACTAACGCTGGAACCGGCAGCACAGAACGCGTGACACACAGGTGTGGGGTATCTTCCCTCAAATCTAAGACGTCAGCAGTCTTTACAGCACCGACAGAAACACTTTCACACTAACCCTAAAACTTAGCAAGTCACAACATTTGAAAATATTGCCTAATTTATGTTTTATTTATCATTATGGTGCTAAACTGAAACGATTTAACCTTCAATCTGTTTATTTAACAGTCATGTCACGCGGGACACTCATGGAACAACAGACATCAGCCCACTAGACTCAACCCGGAAACCCACAAAGTGAAAGTGGAACACATTTACAGACAGAGAAAGTGCACTGGCACTGCCCAGTGAAACTTGTCTGTTAATCTTGAGGGACCTAATGAGGCCCACCTCGTGCTGGCATGAGGGAGAGTTCACTCTTAATGATGACGTGAGGACATGACCACACTTTATTGGCAGATGGATTCAAGTGGCGAGGAGGTTCACCATCCTCGCAGGATGTGAGGTGTTCCCTTGCTTAAAGGCAATGCCGGCCTGATTCGCCAGGGTATTAAAGACTCGTGGATTTCGTTGTCTATTAAAGGTTCCTGGATTTCATTGTCCAACTTCCTTCTAGTCTCTGAAGTTCCTTGTCTGGTGGAGGCTGGGTCAGTAGGGCAGATATTTTTACTTACCTACTGCTTTATTCTTAAATAAGCAGAATTTTGTTAGATACATTTACTTGTTAGCACTAATCAATTTGAAATGGGTTTGAATAGGATTGACAGAGCAAGGAAAAGCCTAAACTGTGGCCATCAGAAACAGTCCAGGACCAAGACTCAGAAACACTGAAACGAGGTGCTGCTTGGATTTTTTGTTACATAATGCCTCTGAATATAGCTGATTTATGAATCTGATACATACCTGAGGAAGAGCTCCACATGGACCACAGCTGGGGCAATCTTCTCCACCACATCAGCAATGAAGTTGAATTTGTACCTCGGGCTGTTGGGGTGTGTGGGACCTATACTAGCAGGAAGAATTTGTCATGTTAATAAGCACAGACCGCTGGGTTTTACAGGGTGATGCTATTAAACATGCAAAGATGCTGCTTGCTGCTGACCTGTGAGCAGTTATGTTTCTTGCTTTGGCAATGCTAGTGAAGAATCTACAATTACTTCAGACTGCTCTCGTGAACCCTTTACAGCCCTGGATGACTATGGTAATAAAACAACAGCCATTAACTTAAATGTTCAGTATTTATAGAATGAGGGGTCATTATTTACTGCACAACCAGAGGGTAAAATTGTGGTAATGTATATTTGCAAACACAGGAACTGCTTCCTTGTAATTGATTTTAAAATCAGCAGGTGGTTTCAGTCCTTTTCACCAGTGCATGTGTGTGTTCAAGTGTGCGCCTGTATCATGGGTGTGTAAAGATTAGTAATTAGGCAATGTTATTTTCTGCACATACACTGCACTCAAAGTGACCGCTGCTTCCTGTGGCCGCCTTGGCTCGCTGGCCTTGATGTCTCCCTCACACACACAAACACACTACGGGTTTTTATGGCACACCCTGGCTATGGCCTAGTAACCTAAAAACGTAGATTATATTCCACGGCCGTGTATCTAACATTGCAGCACTCGCTGATTTTTCCGTTGAACACTCATCCAACACAGATGAGTTTTGGCTGCTGCTCTGTGGAAAAAGAACAAGATAAATGGAGCCCTCAAGCCCTGGCCAAATTATGGGGTTCAATAAATTCATTGTAGTGCTGCAGGGACTCATGCGGTTGTTTATCATTAATCCCATCAGGCAGTCGACTTAAAAAAAAACACACATTCCAAGATAACTATATCACTTAGACATGGCCAAGGGGAAACTGCTGAGTTAAGATCTTTGTGCTACGGCAGCACAGTCAGTCAAGCTTCCATTCCAACTGCAATGTGTGTCCTTTATTTGAGGTCACTCTATTACAGACTCAAATACGTACTCAAACCCTTGCACAGTCAGCCGAACGCTAGCTATTTAAGGAGGTCTAAATATGCCATAAACTGCATAAATCATCTCCTCGCCACTTTCCAGGCTGGTTTCTAGAGCAGACTAGACATTAGTGGTTCAAGTGATGGCACATGCTTGGCTATCATGGTGGAAAGATTCTTAGTAGTGGGATATTTGATATAATAATGGTAACGTTCAGTATTTAATGAACAGATTTACTTTATACACAGTACTGTCTTTATGATAAACAGATTGTAAGGAAGATTTGCAATCACAGGAAATTGAAAATTTTTGTGACTGTCTAGCCTGGCTGGCATGTTCTTCCCATGCATGTATTTTAAAAACTGTAGAGAGTGGTTAGTATTAGTCCCTTAAATTATAGAGGGGTCCTGGGAACCTTCTTCATTCATTTATTGGGTGTATATCTATAGGACATGATTTACACCAGTTAGCTAAGTATTAAATGTCATGAGAGTCCGCACACTTGAAACACTCGTTGGTTTTTCGTAAAGCTTGAAATGATGTCCAAAAATGTTTTTGTCTTGTCAGAAAATGAAAGTTTATGGGACTGTGGTAGCCTACTCGTTAAGGTACTGGACTATGGACCAGAAGGTCCAGGGCTCAAATCCCACCTCTGCCAAGCTGCCACTGTTGGGTCCTTGAGCAAGGCCCTTAACCCACAATTGCTTGGATTGTAAGACTGGATCAGTTCTAAGTCGCTCTGGATAAGGGCGTCTGCTAAATGATGTAAATGTAAATGTGGTGATGCAAGCTTTTATTTAAAATGTAATAGATTTCACACCATTTTATAACTTATGAGGGGGCACTCATTTTCTGCCTCTGATATCACAGACCCTAGATTAGAACAACTCAGAAACCACTGCTGAGGCAGAAACAAAACACAGACAAAAAAGACCCGAGATGTGACCCACTAACTGGGGTGTAAAACATTGAGGGAATATGCAGTCTGAGAGACATTCATCACCTTGCCAGAGGTGGGATTTTAACCAGAGTGTTTCAGTAGGCAGAGCCCTGATTCTGAAGGCTAGTTCATATCCCACCTCTGGCAAGGTGATGACTGTCTCTTGGATTATGTCTTCTCTACTCTGGGTTATGACCCAGTCCCTGGGTCCGTGTTTGGTGTCAAACTTTGCCAGAGTCTTCTACCTTCTGAGTTTTAGAGTTCTATAGAGTATAGGGACTGGCTTTGTGGTTGCAAGGGGACCAGGGTTGCCTCCTGCATGACACTGCTAATTACTAAATAATCCTTACCAGCTGAATGCTGTCCTTCTGTCCTTCTGAAAGTCCAAATGTTTGAAATGTCTGTGTTTGCCAACTCTGTTCTCTCAGTAATCTCCTAACACGTATACATAATTAAAATGATTAGACAAATAGAAAATGCAACAGCTCTGCAGACCGTAACCCCCATCTTTCTGCACTCCTGCTATAATGTGTTTGTTTCATCTTAAAGATTGGCCCAGACAGTTCCCATTACTTCCCAAGTGACTTTTTCACGGATTTGTATCAGTAGTAGCGGAAGTTGAATCTGGGTCACTGCTCAGGCTATCTTTCCGTTTAATAGTGCAAGTCTGCAATTCGGCCTCCTTCTTCCTGTCAGTCCAGGATCTCCCTCTCTTACGAGCTGTAGACAGTTTAATGAAACATGGTGAAAGCTTGGATTTAAAGTAAAGACATTGGTGCAAACTGGTATGGGATCAGGTCAAATGTCTAACATACACTCAGTCCCCAGGGAATTCACGTCTGGTCTGGAGACCACAATGGCTTACTGTTTCCAAACTGCCTCCTCATACGATGAATCTACAGCTGCCACCTGCAAGTCAAGGTTAATGTCTGACGTATGCTGTTTTAAAAGTCCTTTGAGACTACTCATTCTAGTGTCACAATAAATGGATATGTTTTGGGTAAGCTATAAAATTAACACAATATTTCCAGCAGCTCAGCATAAGACATGCATTTACACTGATCCCTTAATATGTATGAAGCACTATATTATTTTTACTACCAGCACATTTGGTGGGGGTCTGAGAAAGGTATGTCTTGTGAGATCTGTAGGATGTAGGTCGCAAATGTATACTCACATGTTTGGTATGCTGAGAGGCTGTGAAGCCAACAATGAACCAGACTGTCTGGAGACACAGCTAAAGCCCCTTTTAAAAATCCATCTCATATCTAACCACTCGTTGGCTGGAAAATATATAGGCTAGAAATACAGGGTGTCTAATTTCAATCCGCAAAGTGCTGTTTTCTGCTCCGTTTGAGGGAGGGCCGAATAATGTTTCATTTGTCATATCAAAATGCTGACTATTGGAACCCATATATCACCAAATGCTATAGTATACTTACAAGTCTGAAAACCAATCATCAGCATGGCCGTCACATCACAAGACCTCTTAATTCTATATCAATTCTTATTTTATGAGCTTTCAAGTGCAGGTCAAGTCTCACCCTCACATTCAAGTCACATCTAAAGTCACTAGGATGCTGCTCAGGTCCAAGTCAAATCCTGTATGGGGTCTTGGCTGGTGAAAGAAGGAAGGGAGGTATTCTGATTGCAGTGAAACAGAGCAGTTTAAGTAATATCCCCGAGGATGCTGAGAAAATAACATTTACACAGCTTAATTATTCGTGAATGCTAAATGTTAGGGGCGTAACGACTCAATTCGCGAGACTGATTTCACGAAAAATCCCCTGCCATTAAAAGAACTTGCTAGAAGCAGAGATATAAATTGGAAACAAAATGGTTTATTGAAGCTTCCCCTTATATTAAATAACCATAAAATCATTCCTTTTTTTTCTAAAGAATAAGAATTCAAAATAATGTCTACTTTTCTTGTAAAAAAACAAACAAAAACAATCTGCTGCAATTAAAAGAAATTAGGAGTTTTAAAGAATGCTACAGCAAAAATGTGCTATTGTAACAGTTAACCAAATTTAAATAACTAAGTGCTATCTTAAACTGAAACTCAAAGTTAAAGAAACAAGCTCACTGAGCATTTAGACGTCCTCAGTCTCAAATTCACGTGCATGTTCAAAAAATTAATGCAATAATCAAATGGCGAAATAAACAGAATGAGTGTGACATCTAGACATGGGTTCTATCCGTTCCTATATCGGTATCAGATCCGATACTGGTTTCATTCACTCATCGGATATCGGACAGTCAGGGTCCATATTCCGTTCCACATCTTACCATGAGCACACAGCAATTTCAGTCTGCAACTGAGTGAGCAAACAGTATTAGCTGTGGGTTTAATTGAAATGCCAATTTAAGAGATTTGTTAGGCTGGAAACGCCAAAAAGCAAGACAGCATGTTGTAACCTTTAGCACAGTACCTACAATAATAATCTTAATATTAAAGTAAAAAAAAAAACTCCTGCATTGGAATCTGCATCGGTATCAGCAGTTGTGCAATGGGATCGGAACCGAAAAAATGTGGATCGGGCCATCACTAGTGAGGTGACACATGATGTTCATACTCTGCAGCTCCACTCAAGCTGCTTCCGTCATCAGCTCCAGCCCCACCATACCCAGGCCACTTAATGTCGATGTGCATACTTCACATTTTATTCGAACTTTGACTCCATGACTTTAGTTTCGCTCTTAGATTTATCATCTACGCCGCCCAAGGAGGTTGGGTCCCTTTTTGAGTCTTGGTCCTCCCAAGGTTTCTTCCTCATAACACTTAAGGAGTTTTTCCTTGCCACTGTCGCCCTAGGCTTGCTAAATTTGGGATTGGACGTAGTTATTAGGAGATAATCTAAACTTGTAAAGTTGCTTTGAGACAATGCTCCATTGTAAAAAGCTCTATATAAATAGATCTGACTTGACTTGACTTCATATATCTCCATGATGCACATTCTGATATTTTTGTATTGTTACACCCATGCGAAATGTAGAGAAACGTTTGAAAATCCAAGCTGGCTTGGATCATGGATATGTGAGCCATAATCTTAATTTGGGTAGGGTACATGACTGCCAGTCAAATATGATCAGTCTCTAATGGTAGTCCTAATGAGTCATGTGATTTACATGAGCGAATAAATGTAAGGTCTTGTGGTCTAAATAGATACATAATATTTCAATGAGGGTTCATTTATGTGTTTGAGTGCATTGTGATCCAACGCAACTGATAATTTAACTGAGCAACTGATAGTTAAGGACCTTTCTCAAAGTCATAACAGTGGTAGGATGGAAGCACTGGGATTTGAACATGAAACCTTCTGATTAGTAGTCCAGAGCCTTAACTGCTCATCTGCCAACTGCCCCTAGTACAGGCTCCTAATCATAATGTACAGCCCTGCCAGTTAAAAACTACTTCAGCATTTTTCTACATAATCTCTGTCCGCCACACCTGCCTTCACGTCTGTGATTACCATGACAATCATTTCAGTACATTTCCCTGTACTTAATTTAACATAGAATGCAAAACCTTTGTGTGTAAATCTTACTTCTAGTAGGTTTAGCTAAATTTGTTCTATCGAGTGTTTTTTCTCTTTCAATACACAACTTTTTATATGCATTTAAAAATAGAACCACTAGAACTGAATACTTTCAACCCTGCCATCCATGTGTACCTCATTTGGAAAAGAGGTCTGGGCAGCAAATATCAGGACAGTTGGAGCCCATTTCCATTACTTCATATGGTCACATTTCTGTATATGCAAAACCTACTTTCAGTGATGGTTGTGTAATATAGAGGTGCCGGAGACTTTCAGACTGGTCCTGCTGTATGTTATCTTCAGATTGAACAGAGCTTCATCTCTCTAACATGAAATGGGTCTCATTTATCACACGTACTACAGTTTGTACTGTTCATGTACTGTGTTTTTCAAGTGCTGAATGTTCAAATATGAAATAAACACCCATTACCTTATAAAGTCAGTTTTATTTCTATAGTGTTTCTTACAACAGACCAACTATCTAAGCCCACAGCCCCAACTGAGCAAGCCTATGGTGACAGTGGCAAGGAGAAACTCCCTAAATATCATGAGGAAGAAACCTTGGGACAACCAAGACTCAGAAAGAGACTGACCTCCATGGGCAGCACAAGTAACCACTGGAAAAAAATAAAAGTTTGGGTACTCACAGACAGGGGGAAGTGGAGGGTGTAGGTAGATGCCTACTTCTGCTATTTTTCTAACAGGCATTTGTTTTGGAAGACTATTTTGATAGTCGAATAATCGATTGATTATTGGAACGTATAACTGATTATTCGGATTATGAAAGACACATACATTTAGCTTGAGATTGTTTTATGCTTGGGATTGTTTTATGCATCCAAAACTTCATTGTTTTAATGAACTTTCCTGCTGATAAAAAATATAAATACAACTCCAATAAAACTCGGTCTTTTTTCCTGTCAAAATTAAAACCAACAATGTGTAAAGTAGCAGCAATAAAAATCAAACCAGTAAATGATATATCTGGACTTAAACTTGAGGTGCGTTCAAATTCGGCAAAAAATGTCGAATGTTTGTGGCAAATGTGCTTTCAATTAACAGTTTGAATGGTTTTGTTCAGCTCTCCTGTTTGTTTGTGGAGAACTGCCAACTAATGGACTATAAAATTAGTTGGCAACTACTTTGGTAGTCGATTTAAGTCGACCTCCAGTTAGGGAATTCAGATAATGGGAGTTTGGACAGCGGGTTCCATCCCGTCATAGCTAACAACTAGTAAGAGGTGATTAACATTTTGAAGTTGTGTTTGTGAAACCCATTGGTACCAGTAATACAGGCTTATTATTATACAGTTTAAGACAGATATTAAACATTGCACAGGGACTGTGATAGCATAGCGGTTAACGTACTGGACTATGGACTAAAAGATCTGGGGTTCAAATTCCACTGCTGCCACTGTTGGGTCCTTGAGCAAGGCCCTTAACCCACGATTGCTTGGATTGTAAGATTGTATCAATTGTAAGTTGCTCTGGATAAGGGCGTAAATGTAAATGTCCTTGCATTATACCTGAATTTAGCAACATAAGTCAAGAGTTTTCCCTCCTTTTTCTCACTACATTGGATGAACTCATGCTGAAATCATTGTTCATGGTAATCACACAAAGTAGGCTATACAGGTGTTGGAGTGCACGTTTAACCAAGGTGGATCGACAGCTTACCTTTGCCACTCTCGCACGGGCCCTTGTGCGCGGTGCTCAGTCCCGGCAGGCCCTGCTGCAGCGCTTTACGGCTGGCGGCTTTCAGCTGGCAGACGTTGGTGTAGGTTTTGCCGTTGCTCGCACACACCTTGGCGCTGTAGCGGCACTGGCACACGCCTTTAGAGAGGCGCTTCCCCGCAGGGTGCTTACACTCCAGCCCGTCTCCACACGGCAGGTCATACGCGCGCCCACAAGATTCCCCCTCAGCGCGCGCGCACACGAGGCAGCAGCCGCAGCGGTCGGGCACGTAACCGCTCGGACAGCTCGGGCTCGGGCACGCGCTCACATCACAGCGTTCCGAACACGATTTGGACTTGGGTTCTGCATGTACCAAGCTCCTGACATCGAGTAAAATGACTGCAGCTAACAGAAGCACCCGCATTTTCTGTGTTTTTTTTTCAACGAGGTAGGTGACGGGTGGAAAAAAGACAGAAAGAAGACAAATAAAAGCAAAGTTGCTACTAAAAACGTTTAGACATCGACCTCAGCTACTATCCGGATGTAGCTATCGTGCTTCGCGTGGTAAAGTTATTCCTCGAATGTGTCCTCGTGCATGAAAAGCAAAAACTAACTTACAGAGTGGTTCCACGAAGTAATTTCATGTCAGCACTTTTCACAGTTCATTCGCGACCTTCACTAGAGCTCTAAGAAACTTGTGCGTTAGAGGCAGCAGCTGTGAGACTCTCCGGTCTGCAGTTGATATAAACAACGGTCCAGCCGGTCTCTCGACAACAGCATCACCCAGCTGGAAGCTCTTTTTCTAACGGAGGCGGGGAAACGAAGCTGCTCAGCCCAGTTTATCCTTACATGAGCTGAGAAGCGTATGTGAACTTGGACAAAAAAGTGGGGCAAACATAAAAATGCAAAATATTAAGCTTTTAATGGTTCTAACAACAAATCATTGGCCAGAAGATAGCAAGAGCTAAGATATTGCTCCCCTGAGACATGATTCACCATTTGCTTGTCACTGAACTGTTGAAGGCAAAAAGCTGTAAAGAGGGAAATTCACTTAAATAGTCTTCTTGTAGCTACACAAAGATAAAATCATGAAAACTGTGGTAGCCTAGCAGTTAACGTACTGGACTCTGGACCAGAAGGTCCAGGGTTCAAATCCCACCTCTGCCAAGCTGCCACTGTTGGGTCCTTGAGCAAGACCCTTAACCCACAATTGCTTGGATTATAAGAATGTATCAATTGTAAGTCGCTCTGGATAAGGGTGTCTGCTAAATACTGTAAATGTAAATGAAAAGATTTAAATGTTTGATATAACACTCAAACAAACACGTCTTGTGATTGAAAACCTTCCAAATTTTCATTTATTCCTATGTTTTTCTTAAAAGATTTGGGAGTTGGTTATCTGCCACAGTCCACCAGGTTCAAGTTATGTTGTCAGAATCCAGATTTGAACCCTACAGGGAATATTTGGTCTCACATAAACACAAACTAACTGGGGAAATTTTTCATCTACATGTTTACAGACATTTTTGCAATTTTGCGTCGATCACGTGGTATCCTATGGTGTGTTATACTAGGGATTTGTAATTGCATTATGAAAAGTGTGCTGTCTGCAAGCTAAAGAAACTTGATGATGCGTGCCATAGTAGATGGAGTTGAACAACATAACAAAAATCACAAAAAATAAGCGCTAAACTTTGGCATAAATGCAAATAAAGTGCTGTTCCATAGTAGGAGTCTGGATCTTAGCTGTCAAAATCTGGAACTATTTCATTGTTTCAAAGGAAATAGCCATGGCAGAGTAGGTCAAACCTGGAACAACAGCATCGTTAAAGAGGGACAGTGGTTACAAGTTGAAGCTCACTGACAGGGATGGATGGACTCGACAGAAGTGGCCACACAGCCCTAAATTCATTTTAAGTTTTAATTATAACAAACCAGGATGTATACCTCATACAGATAATCAGTTTTTGAAGACTGAGGCAAGTTTATTTAGTGGATTCAGACTTAGTTTCTCATTGGTTCGAACCAGTGGCAGCTGGTGTTTTTAGTGGAAGCACATATGGTCACTTCTTAGCAGTACACTTCCTATATTTCTCCACTGAACCTGCAGTTAGTTGGTTTGCTTAATACAAAACCATTTTATGTAATAAAACTTTTTCTTGACTATAATACTGTAATACTGTAAATAAATTGTCACTTACTAGCACTAATTTATTGAAGTTTGAGAAATCAGTCATGTTCCTGATTCCCAATTTACTGATTGACAATTGGTTATGAGGTTGTACCTCTTTGAGAGGTCAACAGTCATCATGAAGCCATGCAGGGGAAATGAAAAGCACACTGTCTTATAAACACAGCTGCCCACACTCTACTCACTGTCAGTGAGGCTCCTGGTTCCAGGTGTGGCTCAAACTGATACGATAAAAGCCATATGTCTGCATTAATTAGCCGTGCTATTGGATCTGTGAGTAGAATATCATGCTGTAGACATCCAGAGACACAAAAACTTCAGGGAGTGTATATTACCACTATGTCAAGGGCTTCAAAGGAGATTTTATATGCAGGCTGTGCTGTTCACCAGAACAAGTTTGAGTTTAATTTATGAATGAGAGATATTTGATCATTTCATTCGTGAAAATATTGAATTTCACTGAGATTAATTAATGGTATAGACTTCCTAAACAGTTTAACATGTATACACACTTTTAGGTACACATGTTCAACTGCTTGTTAACACAAATAGCTACTGTAGATGATCTGCTAAAGCTCAAACTGGCATCAGAATGGGGAAGATGATTTAAGTGACTTTGAATGTGGCAAGGTTGTTGGTGCTAGACAAGCTGCTCTTAGTATTTCAGAAACTGCTGATATACTGGGATTTTCATACACTGCAATCTCTAGGATTTATAGAGAATGGTTTGAGAAAGAGAAAATATCCAGTGAGAGGCCGTAATCTGGATGGAAATGCCTTGCCAGAGGTCAGAGGAAATTGGCCAGACTGATTCAAGCTGATAGTAAACCAACAGTAATGGAGGTGGTGTAAATGTTGTGGGAGATATTTTCTTTGCACACTTTGGGATTTTAATACCATTGAGCAGCATTTAAATGCCACAGCCTACTTGAGTATTGTTGCTGACCATGTGCATCCCTTTATGGCCACAGTGTTCCATCTTCTGATGGCTACTTTCAGCAGGTTAACGTGCCATGTCAAAAAGCTCAGGTCTTCTCAAACTGGTTTCTTGAACATGAAAATGAGTTCGCTGTACTCAAATGGCCTCCACAGTCACCAGATCCCAATCCAATAGAGCACCTTTGGGATGTGGTGGAACGGAGACTCGCATCATGGATGTGCAGCCGACAAATCTGCACCAACTGTATCATGCTATCACATCCGTAAGGACCAAATCTCTGAGTAATGTTTCAGGCACCTTGCTGAATCTATGCCATGTAGATTTCAGGCAGTTCTGAATGCAAGATTGGGCCCAACCTGGTACAAGCAAGTTATACCTAATAAAGTGGCCGACGATGTAATTTCTATTTGAAAATTCAAGTACAGTAAAGAATAATGATCATTTAACAAACCCTTAAGTTTTACCACCTGATTCCACATTAGGCTACTGTAATGTATTATTCATTAGATGTAAAAATATGATTGAGTTACTTGAATTACCTTAACTGTATTTCATTCAGCTAACAGTTTAATCCAGAAAAATTAGTTTTCCAAGCCTGTAATTTGTGTATCTGTGGTTATAGCTGACTCGACTTGGTCTAGACAACACCAGCTGACACTATGTGGTGTGCCAAACACTTCACGGGGTATGACGAGATCTTTCAATTTTCCCAGAATAAACCAGGCACACAGTGTTGAGACTGTTTTCTCTGGCAGTTCCACACCAGTGGGTACAAGATTTAGGTAAGTAATTTCTTTTCAAGCCACATGAGGATAGTTCCTGCCACACAAGCCCTTTTACGGTCCATCTGAAGAGCCAAAGCCAAAACCTAGGCAAGACGTTTTATTTCTTTTTTTAACATGTATACTTGGAAGGATGATGGAAGGATTAGCTTTTGGAAATTGTTTGGACTGGGAAGAATAGTTCAGGTTGAGTTGTGGGATCTTAGCAGTCATGATAATGTTTACCTGACACCATAACATCAGTCATTTTCAGAGCTTGGTGAAAACAAAGCATGTAATTTGTTTTCACTTGATTCCAGTACTTGGGTTTATTGTCAAGTTATTTTCCTTGACAACAGGGAAATGAGGATCTAATTATTATTTGAAAACAGCTGCTTGCATTGTATGTTCGTTGTAGTTACTGCATTGTAGTTCTATTCTTATATGGGTTATACAGTTTTACCCTGAAACTCCCTCTCACTTCTCTAATGATCGTTTTATAGAAAAGGCTGGATGAAAGTGATTGTAAGAGTTTCAGTGGCCAGAAAGGTGATTCTTTTACATTTTAGATTTTGATAAAGTACTTAGATTTACTACTAAGCCTGTCAGAAATAAAGTGGAATGAATTAGTCTAAAAGTGATATACCGATACGGCGTTAGATTTACCCTTGATCATGGTGTTTGAGTTTAATATACGTGGCATCACTAAACCCATAGGTTGTATATCCAGATGTACAGTGGGGCAAGAAAGTATTTAGTCAGCCACTGATTGTGCAAGTTCTCCTACTTAGAAAGATGAGAGAGGTCTGTAATTTTCATCACAGGTACATTTCAACTATGAGAGACAAAATGAGAAAAACATCCAAAAAAAATCCCATTCCTCCATGCAGATCTCCTCTAGAGCAGTGATATTTTTGGGCAACACGGACTTTCTACTCCCTCCACAAATTTTCTATGGGGTTGAGGTCTGGAGACTGGCTAGGCCACTCCAGGACCTTGAAATGCTTTTTACAGAGCCACTCCTTCGTTGGCCGAGTGGTGTGTTTGGAATCATTGTCATGCTGGAAGACCCAGCCACGTTCCATCTTCAATGCTCTCACTGATGGAAGGAGGTTTTGATTTAAAATCTCACGATACATGGCCCCGTTCATTCTTCCCTTAACACGGATCAGTCGTCCTGTCCCTTGTGCAGAAAAACAGCCCCAAAGCATGATGTTTCCACCCCCATGCTTCACAGTAGTTATGGTGTTCTTGGGATGCAACTCAGCATTCTTCTTCCTCCAAACACTCCAAACATCTGAGTCCCTCTCGGCATAGTGTGTTACTGATGCTAGCCTTTGTTAAAAAAATGAGATCTTACATGGGGCCCCAGATCGAGGGAGATTATCAGTGGTCTTCTATGTCTTCCATTTTCTTATAATTGCTCCCACAGTTGATTTATTCACACCAACCTGCTGGCTTATTGCAGATTCACTCTTGCCAGCCTGCTGCAGGTCTACAATTTTCTTCCTGGTGTCCTTCGACAGCTCTTTGGTTTTGGCCATGGTTGAGTTTGGAGTCTGACTGTTTGAGGCTGTGGACAGGTATCTTTTATACAGTTAACGAGGTCAAACAGTTGCCATTAATACAGGTAACAAGTTGAGGACAGAAGAGCTTCTTAAAGAAGAAGTTACAGGTCTGTGAGAGGAAGAAATCTTGCTTGTTTGTGGGTGACCAAATATTTATTTTCCATAATAATTTACAATTTAATTATTTAAAAATACTACAATGTGATTACCTGGATTTTTTTTTTCATTTTGTCTCTCATAGTTAAAGTGTACCTGTGATGAAAATTACAGACCTCTCTCATCTTTGTAAGTAGGAGAACTTGCACAATCAGTGGCTGACTAAATACTTTTTTGCCCCACTGTATGTTATGCAATTGCTTAAATTGATTTCTGACAATTAATATTTGAACAGTGGTTGTGATATATCCCAAGTGCCTAAACAAAGACCCAGTAATTCATTTTAGTTATAATGTATTTCATTTTATTTACATACATTTACATTTTGTCTTTTATTTCTTGCTAAAACTGAGTCCTGAAGTGATACGAGTAATCCACCTAATATTTTCACCATTGCCTGACAGCTGGGAAAATATTACTGTCAATTATTAACACCAATTTCTTAACGCAGTTCAGGTGTCTATCTTGTCAGTACAGTTTGGGTTTCTGTCTTGTCAGCAGTGTTTTATTCTCTCTCTAGTCAGTACAGTTCAGGTCTCTTTCCCATCAGTACAGTTGGAGTCTTCATCATGAAGTCAATAGGAATCACTTTCTTTTCAGTACCATACAGGTGTATATCTTCTCAGTAGAGTTAAACTCTGTATCTTGTCTGTACAGTTTCATTGTTTATCTATATTACAGATCTCATTCTGTATTTATCAGTACAATTCAAGTCTCTATCCTGCTAGTACAGTTTGATTCTCTTTCTTCTTAGCATAGTTCAGGTTTCTCTATCATGTCAGTACAGTTCATATCTCTCTTCTATTAGTATATCTCTTGTCTCTCTTGTTAGTACAGGTCATGTCTCTTTCCTGTTAGTACAGTTCAGGTCTCTTTCTTGTTAGTACAGTTCACGTCTCTTTCTTGTTAGTACAGTTCATTTCTCTCTCTGCTTGGTACAGTTCAGGTCTCTTTCTTGTTAGTACAGTTCATTTCTCTCTCTGCTTGGTACAGTTCAGGTCTCTTTCTTGTTAGTACAGTTCACGTCTCTTTCTTGTTAGTACAGTTCATGTCTCTTTCTTGTTAGTACAGTTCATGTCTCTCTCTTGTTAGTACAGTTCATGTCTCTCTTTGCTTAGTAGAGTTTAGATCTCTTTCTTGTTAGGACAGTTCAGGTCACTCATTAGTACAGTTCCTGTCTCTCTGTATTTAGTACAGTGCATGTTTGTCTCTTGTTAGTACAATTCAGGTCTCCCTCTGGTTAGTCCAACCAATTCCACTCTCATTAGTACAGTTCATATCTCTTTCTTGTTAATATAGTTCAGGCCTCGTTCTTGTAAGTATAGTTCAGGTCTCTATTTTTAGTAGGTTTCAGGTCTCTTTCTTGTTAGTACAGTTCATGTCTCTCACTATTAAGTATAATTTGGGTTTCTCGCTTGTACTACAGTTCATGTCTGTCTCTTGATAGTTCAATTCATGCATCTCTCATTAGTACAGTTCATATCTCTTTCTTGTTAGTACAGTTCAGATGTCTTTATTGTTAGTACAGTTCATGTCTCTCTTGTAAGTACAGGCTGGTTCTCTCTCTTGTAGAACAGATCACAGGTCACACTGTTGTTAGTACAGTGCAGATCTCTATCATGTCAGTATAGGGTTATTCTGTATCTTATCTGTAATAGTTAATGTCTCCTTTGTTTCAACATAGGTTGGGTCTTTATCTTGTCAGTACAGTTCATATCTTGTCAGTGAAATTCCTGTATCTGTCTTGTTGGAACTAATTGGGTCTATATCTATATCTCAGTACAATTCAAGGCACCTTCTTTTTATTACTGATCAGGTCTATGACTTGTCAATGTATTTGTAAGTCTATGTTA
This sequence comes from Ancistrus triradiatus, assembly GCA_025084515.1. Classification (NCBI taxonomy): domain Eukaryota; kingdom Metazoa; phylum Chordata; class Actinopteri; order Siluriformes; family Loricariidae; genus Ancistrus; species Ancistrus triradiatus. Next base: position 100,053 of record JAJAGP010001731.1, read on the forward strand.
TCTCCTGCAAGGCCATATTTCTGTACTGGGATGTGGTGCGGAAGCTCTGATCTGGTGCCAGATTGATGCGGCGGATGTTGAGGTCAGCAGCAAAGGCACGTGCTTGCTGATAGAAGTGTAATGAAAGCTCACGGTCTATCAAAAAGTTGTGGTAGATAGTAGCCAGGCGAGTGCATAAAGTAAGCTGAGACTTCTTATTGCCTAGGTCCATGGCTGCCACCAGGGCAAGGTGGTAGTAGCCTGCTGCATCAAATGGGTCCTGGGAAAGGAGAGAGAGAGAAGAGAAAGAGGCTAGATTTAGGATTAAGGTTGTAAACTGTATTTTAATCATGAATATAGATTAAAGAATGAGTGAATAAATCAGAACTCAGGTTTAATTAGTTAAAAACCTGAATTACAAACACTGAATAGTTTGTTTATTACTAATAAGAAATGCGAGTCAGTGAAATTCTGGAATTAATAATAAGAGCACAGGTTCACTATAAGATACCGCCACCTTCTGGTTTTACTATGAAACACAATAATTTACAACAAAATAGCATCTCTTCCTTACCTTTAGATCATAGAAGGTAATGTCACCTAGGGTCTGGTAGACTCTAACATAGTACAAGGCTTCCTCATCAAACTGTAGAGGCGAGGAACACAGTGAAAGGGCCTTCAGAAAGTGATGTTCAGCCAGCTCAAACTGATCCAAGCAGTGGAAAATAGTACCCAACCGATGGAACGCCACTCGCTCATTTAATTGGTCAGCTACAAGCATAAAGAAGTCACAACTTAATTGCTTTCATCTGCAGTTCTACTGCTGTGCAATGTCCATTTTGTAATTGCAGCAATATTTATGGGCTCATCAGCCACTTTATTAGGTACACCTCCTTGTTTCTACACTCATTTTCCATATCAGCTTTACCTTCCACTTTGTAGTTCTACAATTACACACTGTAGTCCATCTGTTTCTCTGTATACTTTGGTATTCCCCTTGTTCTCTAATGGTCAGGAGCCCCACAGATCAGGTACTATTTGGGTGGTGGATCATTCTCAGCACTGCAGTGACACTGACGTGGTGGTGGTGTGTTAATGTGTGGCACGCTGGTACGGGTAGATAGAACCTGAAATAGAACCTGGTCTGTGCTGGTCCTGTGGGGGACCTGACCATTACAGGACAGAGTAAAGGGGACTAAAACAGTATGTAGAGAAACAGACGGACTACAGTCTGTAACTGCAGAACTACAAATATCTACAGCATATGGTAAATTTAACTGATAAAATGGATAATAAGTGTAGAAACAAGAAGGTGTACCTAATAAAGTGGCCAGCGAGTGTATGTGCATCCATCATGGTTCTGAGATGTCACAGAAGAATCCTAATCAAACTCATATGACTGTAATGTTCTTCTTGATTGGCTAGATCATGTCAGAGAGAGACAGTGAGAGAGACAGAGAGAGTGTCTGTATAGTGAAGTATATACACTGCCTGGCCACAAGAAAGGTCACCACCTGGATTTAACTAAGCAAATAGGTAAGAGCCTCCCATTAATAACTGTAAGTAATTACAGCATTGGTGATTATATTTCAGCTTTCAACAAGTGATTTAACCCTAACTGATGCAGTGAGTAGCTTCTTATTTGTTAAACAACCATGTTGAAAGATGCATCCTGTGGTCGTGGAAAAGGTTTTCATCTGTTTCAGAAGGGTCAAATTATTGGCATGCATCAAGCAGAGTAAACATCTAAGGAGACTGCTGAAACTACAAAAAACAGGTTAAGAACTGTCCAATGCATTATTAAAAAGTAGAAGGACAGTGGGGAAACATCATCTTCGAGGAAGGAATTTGGTCGAAAAAAATCTTGAATGATCGTAATCGGGAATCACTTAAACGTTTGGTGAAATCAAATCGTAGAAAAACAACAGTAGAACTCAGGGATATGTTTAATAGTGAAAGTAAGTGGTCCAAATCTCCCATCATCAATACAAGATCTTGGGGGAAAAATAAATGCAACTCTGGACAGAAATAAATGTTGTGACGTTCCAGAAGCTTGTGGAAACGATGCCACAGCGAATGCGTCCTGTAATCAAAGGTAAAGGCGGTCCAACAAAATATTAGAGTGTGTGACCTTTTTTTGGCCAGGCAGTGTGTATCATCATGAGGACCAACTGTCCCCAGAAAGGATAGAAAAACCTGACATTTTTTCTCTTGTGGGGACATTTTGCTGCTTTCACTTTAAAAACAAAGAGCCAAAAGATTTGCTTTATGTTACCGAGGTTAAGGTTAGGGTTGCGTGTGTGTGTGTGTGTGTGTGGGAGCAAGTGCAACACACCCAAGTTGACGCTGATCTCTAACGCAGTCTGTGCATACTCCACAGCTTCTCCATACTGTCCTAGCTGTAGCAGCAACTCAGCTAGTTTATTGCACAGCCTGAGCTGTGAACGTACACTGTTCGTCTTCACTGCAATAGGGAGAGCTCTATCCTGATACACACACACACACACGTATGCACGCACAAACAAATACACAGTGGTGACTAAAGCACTACAGAGTACAAGGAGAGTATAGTCTTTGTCTTGCTTAAACAAGTTCTTCCTGACAATGATATTAAGAATTGAATCAGGCATGTTATATCATTATGATGGATGTCCAATGGAGGGTTACATCCATAAACCAGGTTTGTTCAATATGCTATCCAAGACAAATTATCAATGTGCTCTCTAAAGACCACTTACCCTGTAGTAACAGACAGCTTTCTCTCTGTCCTGTGTGCTATCGAAGAATACGTCCCCTGCTGCCTCTAGCAGCTCCAGAATGAACAGTGTGTCTCCTGTGCTCAAAGCAATGTCTTGTGCTACCTAGATCCCAAACACAAAGTAATCCAGTCTATGAGCGTCAACAGCTGGATCAGCATTGCATACAGTGGTGCTTGAAAGTTTGTGAATCCTTTAGAATTTTCTGTATTTCTCCATAAATGTGACCTAAAACATCATCAGGTTTTCACACAAGTCCTAAAAGTAGATAAAGAGAACCCAGTTAAACAAATGAGACAATAATATTATACTTGGTCATTTATTTATTGAGGAAAATGATCCAATATTACATATTAGTGAGTGAAAAAAGTATGTGAACCTCTAGGATTAGGAGTTAATTTGAAGGTG
>JAJAGP010001731.1:103295-164622 GCA_025084515.1 Ancistrus triradiatus
ATGGTGGTGGTAGTATCATGGTTTGGGCCTGTTTTGCTGCATCTGGGCCAGGACGGATTGCCATCATTGATGGAACAATGAATTCTGAATTATATCAGAGAATTCTAAAAGAAAATGTCAGGACATCTGTCCATGAACTGAATCTCAAGAGAAGGTGGGTCATGCAGCAAGACAACGACCCTAAGCACACAAGTCGTTCTACCAAAGAATGGTTAAAGAAGAATAAAGTTAACGTTTTGGAATGGCCAAGTCAAAGTCCTGACCTTAATCCAATGGAAATGTTGTGGAAGGACCTGAAGTGAGCAGCTAATGTGAGGAAACCCACCAACATCCCAGAGTTGAAGCTGTTCTGTACGGAGGAATGGGCTAAAATTCCTCCAAGCCGGTGTGCAGGACTGATCGACAGTTACAGGAAATGTTAGCCACTCACTAATATGTAATATTGGAACATTTTCTCAATAAATAAATGACCATGTATAATATGTTTGTCTCATTTGTTTAACTGGGTTCTCTTTATCTACTTTTAGGACTTGTGTGAAAATCTGATGATGTTTTAGGTCATATTTATGCAGAAATATAGAAAATTCTAAAGGGTTCACAAACTTTCAAGCACCACTGTAATAATACAGGTATGCGCCATTTAAACTGCATTACATTCTGTGAAACAGGACACTGACCAAAATGGGCGTTGACTGGACATTATCACACACAGTCTTTTTATGAAACTGCAATGTAAATATGAAGGGTATTTTCACAAGAAAAATATTTGACAAGAGAAAGTAAATGTGTCAGAGATACAGCTGAAAACATCACTGAAAAGCATCCCTAATGCCACTACTAATGCCACCACTAATGCCACCACGTCCAAAGCCTCTAGCCTTTAGAACGGTCTCTAGTCCAAACATGAGCTAACAAGCAAGCAAGGACACACACACACACACACACACACATGAATGACAGACTTGCGCTCTTAAACTTTAACTCCTGCCTCTGCTTGTGCATCCACAGCATTGATTGGCTGTTGAGGTGACCAGCTGTTTAAAAGACAGACTTTTATTTCCTATTATAATATATTATCATGTTTAACACCTCAGTTGTTAAAGCGATCAGACGTTGATCGCATGGTCATTGGACTGTGGTAGCCTAGCGGTTAAGGTACTGAACTCTGGACCAGAAGGTACAGGGTTCAAATCCCACCTCTGCCAAGCTGCCACTGTTGGGTCCTTGAGCAAGACCCTTAACCCACAATTGCTTGGATTGTAAGACTGTATCAATTGTAAGTCGCTCTGGATAAGGGCGTCTGCTAAATGCTGTAAATGTAAATGTAAATGTCATTAAACAACGCATACCTGTTTGTTTAAAATGCTTGAGTTATTAATGCTGTGTAAGCTAATTATGATTTTAGGTGAGAAATCTATGCTGAGATATGATACATGTTTCTAATCTAACACCACCTGCACATAGAGATCCACCAGCTCAGTCTGTTCAAGAATGTGGTAGATCTTTCCTGCTTGTAGCCAGCCATGGGCTTCCTTCCTCTTATTCCCCAGGTCGATGAAGATCCCTATACTTCGTTTGGTGCAGTCCAAAGCAGACCGGTTTGCTCTGATACAAAGCAAAACACAAAAACTCCCACAGGTCACAACACAAATGCTCAAACTCAGGGCTTAACATTTCATAGCCATGCTGTTCTCACATTCACCATATGGACTCACTTCTCTGTGCCAAGACTGAGGTAGAGAAAGCTGATCTTCTCCAGTATCTCTGCTTCTAGATTTCTGTCTCCTGTCTGGTGGAGCAGGCTCAGCTGGTGCTCGTAATAGATTATACATTGTGCTTCGTCCGGGCATGTTTCATTGTAGAATTGGCACAGGTGGCGGGTGGCTTGAAGCTGGCCTAAACAGGGCAATACTTATAATATTAGAAGATCTTTAATGGTATTAAACATGCTGATTTGTTGTTTTGTCCTAATTTTACTTAATACAGTGCTTTAATCATACTACATGATGTATTTAGTATTTAGTTCTAGATCTGCTGTATAAAGAATAGAGCTTTGATTTTGAAATATCTTACATAATAAATGGGTAACACGTGTTAGTGCCTCTCCTCTACTCTGTGTGCCATGTCGTGGATCAAAGCTAGATCAAATGGTCGATATCTTAACTACATATTTGCCATCTGCCTTGGACAGTGTAGCACCATGTCATTTGAAGAAACCAGTTATTAAAAGATATGTTCCACAGTAACAATTATCATCTGCTCTTTTTTCAAACAGGAACAATGAGAATAATTTATTTCACTATGGTTTCAAGAAACATAATAGTACCAGCATTGCACTATGGTACCTACATAGTGTAATATGTAAGTGGCCATCTGGTTCTGTGGACTTTAGTATAGATTTGTACACTACCGGCCATAAAATGAATTAATATGCTTGAGCATGTGATTGGTTTACACAGACCAAACCTTGTCAGGCTCTTACTAGACATATAGTTCTCTCCACAATTATTGGCACCCCTGGAAAAATGACAAAAATCTGTTCTTGATTAGCTCAATCTCACACCGGAAAACTGAGAAACATCCAAACTTTAACTGAATTAAATTTAGTCTGAGAGAAACGATATATACATATACATATATACATATATATAAATTAACAAATATGCATGTAACAACTTCCCTTTGTTATAACATTTTTTGAGGATAGAGAATACAGAGCATTCCTCTTTACAGAATCTCTCCATATCACCATAGGGCCTCTCATGTTCATTCTCCTATTTAGCTCAGCCCAAGGGGTTTTCTATGGGCTTTAGATCAGAGATTGTGATGGCAGAAGCTTGATTTTGTATTCAATTAACCATTTTTGTATTGAACTGGACATATATTTTGAACCACTGTCCATTTGGATGACCAATGACAAAGCATTTTTAGTTTCTCTGTATTTCATGGAGTCCATTTTTGTTTCATCTGACCATAGAAAAGAGTTCCAATCAAGGTCCCAATAGCATTTAGCAAGCTCCAGGTGCTTACATTTGTGGTTAGAAGACAGAAAAGGCTATTTTCCTGGCAAGCCTTCCAAGTCATCTGTAGTCATTGACTGATGGTAGTTTTTCTGTACTCTCCAAAAGTAATCCTTGACAATTTTTTTGCCCATCTTACCAACCTTTTTAGTGTGCATGGGGCAAAATAAACTTGGGTCCCCAACCAGGCCAGTTTGTCACAGTTCCAGTTGACTGAAACGTCTTATTTTCGTTCTAACTGTAGATATGAACATTTTCAAGCAAGTTGTTATTTTTATGATGGTCAACACACTTTAGTGACCTCTGTCTCACCATATATGTTTGTTTGGTTTTTTTTGTCCTGATTTTCTCTCAGACTAAATTTACTTCAATTATTTAATTTATTGAATTTAATGTTAAGTGTCAGATTAAGCTAATTCACGGCAGTTGATTAGCATGCAGTGGAGATTATTCATAGCTTAAAATATTGCACTATGGTGTACCAAAAGGCTCTGTTCTAGGCCCTTTATTGTTAAATCACACAGACGGCAACCAGAGTTGAGCTTGTAACTGGAGCTTTGCGACACCAACCATACCATCATATAAAGAATCTGACATGTTCTTATCCAGATTTGTTAAGTCAGCAGTATTTTATGGAATCATAACTTGATTACTGAAAATAGACAGTGGTTTAAATGTCCTGTTTTACTATGAGAGGCAGCTAGGATATTCAGTACTTACTCTCTGAGTTATCGTAAAGGAGGCCGATCAGGAGGGCCCATTCGTAGCAAGTCTTCCCCCTATCGCAGATACCTTGAGAGACGTAGAGCTTCCCAAACTCGAGAAGCACAACTGCCAAGTTCAGCTCCTGTCCTTCATCCTGTAACTCAGACAACAGTTCTACTGCCTGGCTGAAGTGCTCCTCTGCCACCCTCTTTGCATTAGCCTGTAGACTCAGAAAGCCAAAGTTGGCCAGTGCTATAGCCCAGTTGTGCCGGTCTTCAAACTCCTCACAGATTTCGACTGATGCCCTGAAGTTTTCTGCGGCTTGTTTCACATCATTAGCACGTCTAAAAGCTATGGCACGCATGTTATAGGTAACGCCCTCCAGCTGGGTGGTGCAGTGCTCAGGAAGAGATGACAGGACAGAGTCCAGGACATCCAGCGCAGTGCGGTACTGCTGGTCACAGATATACAACCAAGCCAGCCATATGAGAGCAGTGCTGGTGTCAGACTGGCTGAGAGTGGTAGCAGATGTGCAGTCAAGGAGGCCACACATGTAACTGACTGCCTTATCAGGCATACCATACAAGTGGAAGAGCCAGGACAAACACAGGGCATGGGCATGTGCAAGACTGGACTTTGTGTTAGCAGACATTAAATCAACAGCTCGGGTCAAACATGTTGCCACTTGTGTTGGGATGACAACTCTGTGCAATACTTGGGCATTCTCTAACAGCAAAGACACGCCGCAGAGACAGTCGGATACTGAGGAAGACACCTGTGGGGATGCGAAAAAAGTGTATGAATTGTAATTGTAACATAATTGTATGAATTGTATTTTTGTATTGATACCACTACACCATTAAATGCTTAATTGTGATTGGTCAGAACTCTATTACAGCAAGATAAGTATTGCCATCTACAGGGAAAGGCACAGGTATATAGAATGAACTGTATTACTTTGGAAAAAGAAGCCAAATTAGATCAGTGTGTAAAGTGCACCAGACTCAGTGCTATGAAATTTAAATGTCTTTTCCCCCCTTCACTTTTACTACTTTGGAAATATAAAGTTTCACAACTTGGTTGCTCTTATACAACTATACAGTTTTCAAAAGGCTTTGTTTAATTGTAAATTACTGTCATTTATTTAAGGAGGCTCAGTGGCACAAGTGGTTAGTGCTTTTGCCTCACAGCTCCAGAGATCCGTGGTTTGATTCCTGGTTCGTACTCCACCTGTACTCTGTAATAAGGTGTAGGTGCAGCCTGTGGGTTAGCCCCCTCTCTAGCGTTGGTTCCTGTTCTACACTCTGTGCTTCTGTCTTGCTGGTTAGACCCCAGCTCGACGTGACACTGAATTGATTAAACTGGTATGGGAATGAATGAATGTATGTTATTTTACGTTTTTTAGACACCCTTATCCAGAGAAACTGATACAACCTTACAATCCAAGCAATATTAGGTTGGTTAATATCAATATCTCTGGTTAAGGGTCTTGCTCAAGGAGCCACCAGTGGCAGCTTGGCAGAGGTGGGATTCTGGACCTTCTTGTCCAAAGTCCAGTCATGTAAAGAGTAACAGGACTGAGTAAAAGTAACAGGAGAGACCATGCACAAAAAAAAAACCTGGCTGGGATTGGCCAATACCCATTATGAACAGTTATATGTGTTGAAAAAACTATATAAGACGAAGTTTAATTTTTAAAAGTTACAAAAAGTATTCTAAATGACACCTATTTTGGCAAAAGTATGTGGCAAAAGTATGTGAACCTTTGCTTTCAGTATCTGGTGTGACCCCCATGTGCAGCAATACCTGCAACTAACGTTGCCTGTAACTGTTGATCAGTCCTGTACACCGGAGGAATTTTAGCCCATTCCTCTGTACAGAACAGCTTCAACTCTGGGATGTTGGTGGGTTTCCTCACATTAGCTGCTCACTTCAGGTCCTTCCACAACATTTCGATTGGATTAAGGTCAGGACTTTGACTTGGCCATTCCAAAACATTAACTTTATTCTTCTTTAACCATTCTCTGGTAGAATGATTTGTGTGCTTAGGGTCGTTGTCTTGCTGCATGACCCACCTTCTCTTGAGATTCAGTTCATGGACAGATGTCCTGACATTTTCCTTTAGAATTCTCTGAAACAATTCAGAATTCATTGTTCCATCAATGATGGCAAGCCGTCCTGGCTCATGGAGAGCAGTGGCTTTCTCCTTGCAACTCTGCCATGCACACCATTGTTGTTCAGTGTTCTTCTGATGGTGGACTCATGAACATTAACATCAGCTCATGTGAGAGAGGCCTTCAGTTGCTTAGAAGTTATCCTGGGGTCCATTGTGACCTCGTCAACTATTACACACCTTGCTCTTGGAGTGATCTTTGTTGGTCGACCACTCCTGGGGAGGGTAAGGATGGTCTTGAATTTCCTCCATTTGTACACAATCTGTCTGACTGTGGATTGGTGGAGTCCAAACTCTTAATAGATGGTTTTGTAACCTTTTCCAGTCTGATGAGCATCAACATCTCTTTTCCTGAGGTCCTCAGAAATCTCCTTTGTTCGTGCTATGATACACTTCAACAAACGTGTTGTGAAGAGCACCTTCAAATTAACTGCTAATCCTAGAGGTTCACATACATTTGCTACTCAGAAATATGTAAATATGTATTATTGGATAATTTCCCTCATTAAATAAATGACCAAGTATAATATTTTTGTCTCATGTGTTTAACTGGGTTCTCTTTTTCTACTTTTAAGACGTGTGAAAATCTGATGATATTTTAGGTCATATTTATCCAGAAACAGAAAATTCTAAAGGGTTCACAAACTTTCAAGCATCACTGTATCTAAGTAAATATTTTTCACTCGCAGTTTATACAAGTAATAAGACTTGATATCCACAATATTCCTATATAATCATCAGATTACTCAGCACTAATAAAAGTCTACTGACCTGTAGAGAAGCTTGTTGTGCTGAACTTTCAGCTAGGTGAAGCAGACCATAGTTACTATAAAGCCTTGCTAAAAGTAAAAATCCATGGCTCTGGATCATGTCACAGACTCCAGGCATCTCATGAGCCAGAATCTGCAGTCGTTCGATGAAAGGTACTGCACTCATTCCCTCCCCAAGCTTCAGATACAACTTTGCTATTAGGAGGCACACTCGGGCCTCGGCTCGTTTATTCCGGGACAGAACCGCCTTTTTCATCGTGAACTTCAACACCTCTGGGTCTTCTGTGCCAGACAAGCAATCACAGACTGCCATCAATAAAGCAGCATAGCGTTCTGACAGAGCTAGATACTTCTCTGCATTTTTCTGTGTGAGATAGATGGCAGCCAGGTTAGAGTAGATGGCAGAGAATAGGTACGTGTCTGTGAAATAGTCGCCGGGTACGTTTAATGCTTCCTCGTAATAGACACGAGCCTGGGAGAATTTTGACCTTCCTGTACAGAGCTGTCCCAAGAGGAAACAGATTCTGCTCTGTGCCCATGACATACGCTTCTTTCTTGCTGTTTCTCGAGCAACAGCTAAATAGGTCACTAGCTCCTCCTCATCATCATGGCCATGAAAATGCAACAAGAGGAATTCTGGATAGGCGCTGTAGAGAAGCTGGAACTCGGGCCGACAGTCACGGCTGCCTAGGAAGGACAGGAGGGAATGGTAACCATCTGGACTTGTACCATTCTGCTCTGAGCACACAGTGAAATGTGGGATATCTTTGGGTGCCTCTTTGGATCCTTTAGACTCTGTTTGGAGCGGATCACTGTCCAGTGGAGCCTCGTTTCCATGTGGCTCCCTCATGTTATTCAACATATTTTTGATTTTTCTTTTCAGGCCTTCAGATGTGTTGCTGATGGGTACAGCTAAAGAAGATTGTTAAAGCTTTGTTACATGTGGCTGTAGGATATTATTGAAAAAAATTGTAGAACTAGTTAGAATTCATTAACAACTGGTAAGGTATGAGTGTTACTTACTTTGAAGTGGCCTTGAATTGGGAAAATCTGTCAGAAACAATATAAGGGGGAAATAACAATAGGATTAGTGGTTTTTACATCACATTACATCCTATAAATTGTATATGTTCTCCTAAAAACAGTGAACTCTTGGACTGGCAGAACAAGCAACGCTCCTCCCCATGATTCCCCATGATAAGTGAGGTCAAAACGGGAACTTTTAAGTTAATCACAAAACTATTCTAAGCACACCAGTGACAGATGTGGTAGTGGTATGTTAGTGTCTGTGGCACTGGTATCAGGGTATCAGAAACAGCACTGTCTTAAACACCTCATCATCATAGAGAATAAAACAACAACCACACATTTTCAGCCAAGAGTGACCTTGTGGATAAATGGCTAGAGTCGACCTGGGCGATTTTAGTCCTGAAGGGCTGAAACTCCAGAACTCTTTGGTGATTCTCCTGTTTAAAGACCTAATGAAACTGGAAATTATGTGGTGAGATAAAGCAGATGTGTTTGAAATCATGGAGAAATTACAAAACTCTGCTGGGCTCCATTTGTCCAGAAATGGACAACAGAATGATTAACCTTCTGGAATCCAAAGAGCTGCCTTCATTCGCTCTGCTTCATTCTTGTTGCAATTGTGGACTTGATCAAATATGTTAGTCCTGGGACTTTGGCTGAAACAAAAAGCCCTAAGTGGCTTGATAGTGTTCATACCATTTTGTCATAAATGTCTATAAGTGCTGAAGGTAAAATGTTTATTGGTTGCCTGGAAAAGGCAGGTACAACATACTGCATGATTTATTGAGTTTTTTTCACTCAGTAGTGTTTCACGAAGAGTCCACCACCTGTTGCTGTGTAACATTATTTATAAATATGTTTTTCTGCTTTTAAAAAAATATATACAATATATATATCTAATTCGTATTACATTAAATCAGAGAGCTTTCCATTGATGATGGTTAGAGGGGTATAACAAACTGTGCATAGAAACAGTCTGGTTACAATCAGTGACTGAACACCTACAAAGCACACATCTATTGTAAGTGGAGATGATGAAATAGCACTGACTCTATACATATGGTACATTGAATTGCCAGTTTGAGCAATATAGTTTTAGAATAACATGAAATATTATCCTAAAACTGTAACCTGCATTACTTGTACTTTGCATTTGTAATACGGCTTTCACCTAATGTCTTTCTAATTAGTGCACTATTTATTGACTAGAGTGTGATTTTGGACAGAAATGGTAATAACCCAGCGCATGCGCACCAGACCGCAGTGATAGACGCGCGTGCGTTTAGACAAACAGGTACAGGCTGGACAAAGTCATCTATCCACTTATAAATTCAAAACATTAGTGCCTTGTAAGCACTTTGTCTTGTATTTATGTTAATGTGAAATGTTAGTAAGCTCTGAATGTAGATAAAGTGTCATTACGAGGCCAGGTTTCCATTTGTGAAGTGACTACGCTGTCCGCTATACGTAAACACGTTTAATGGCGAATATATTAAATCATTTTTATGTTAAAGAGTTGTGTCTGTGTACGTTTTAGGAAAACTGGACAGACATGACTTCAAAAGGGACAAATGGCTTCAGGGAATTGTTGTCTGAAGCAAAAGCCACATTTCCTCGCTGGGAAGAGGACAGAGGTAGCTAACACCATGGAAGAAGTGAGATACACTCACCGATCTCTTTATTGTCCATTTTATCAGTTCCACTTACCATATAGACGCACTTTGTAGTTCTTCTATTACAAACTGTAGTCCATCTGTTTCTTTGCATACTTAGTTCGTCATCTTTACTCTGTTCTCTAATTGTCAGGACCTCACAGGTTCTCCACAGATCAGGTACTGTTTAGGTGGTGGATCATTCTCAGGTCAGCAGTCATACTGATATGGTGGTGGTGTGTTTGTGTGTTGTGCTGGTAGGAGTGCATCAGACATAACCCTGCTGATGTTCTTAAACACCTCAGTGTTAATGCTGGACTGGAAATAGTCCAACTTCCAAAAATGTCCAGCCACCAGCATCCTGTAGGAAAGCAACCTGTGAGCACTTATGATGGAATAGAGGATGACTAACAGAAACTGTGCAACAACAGATGAACTACTGCCTCTGACTTTACTTCTACAAGGTGGAGCAATAGAGTAGGGTGCAAATAGTGGTGGAGCAAATAGTACCTGATCTGTGCTGGTCCTGTGGGGTCCGGACCATTAGAGAACAGAGTACAGGGGATTAACAAAGTATGCAGAGAAGCAGATGGACTACAGTCTGTAATTGTAGACCCAAACAGTGCATCAATACGGTAAGTGGAGCTGATGAAATGGACAAGGAGGTGTACCTAATAAAGTGATTTGTGAGTGTATAATAGCTTGTTAAGCATTTAGTGACCTCTAGCATGTAAAATATGCTGAAAGTTTGTTTTCCCCCCATATTTTTGCTTTCCAGATGAAGGTTTTTGCAACCCTGACAAACTACTTCTGTGCCCCTACGACCCCAGTCATAAAATCCGAGCATGTCGCTTTCCATACCATCTCATCAAGTGCAGGAAGGTGAGTATTAGTCTGTCTACCTTATGTAAAGAATATTAACCCAAGTGTAACGTCGTTGTATAACGTGTCATGGCAGGGCAATATCACATTGATAACATGTTGTTGATTTCTCTGAACTTTCAATTATAATGTATGCTAATCAGTATATATTCATACATCATTATATTAACTTTGTAACCAAATAATCATACATAATAGTATTAATTTGTAGCCATGTTTAACCTTTTAATTAACTTCTTATTATACTGTGTGTGTTTTACTCTATGTCTCTGTCCTTCAATGATAATGGAACTAGGTCAAACCATGTGTAGATGTTTTGACTGCAAGGCCTTACACTTTGACCGGAGGTATACTTTGCTTGGGAATTGGTAGTCAGGAGAGTGTTTTCCGGCCTGTGAAGTATAGTTTCCCTTGGGTTATCTAGGAATGGCCTGTCAATCAAAATGATATCTTATCTCAAAGGGTGAGGACGACCATGAGTTTGTCTCAGATCTCCAAATAATCAGTAAGTTGAGCAAAACAATCTCATTATCTCTAAACTGTAGCGGGGTGAACAAAGTTGTGTGTGTGTGTGTGCTAAGTTTACATTTACAGCATTTAGCAGACGCCCTTATCCAGAGCGACTTACAATTGATACAGTCTTACAATTGTGGGTTATGGGCCTTGCTCAAGGACCCAACAGTGGCAGCTTGGCAGAGGTGGGATTTGAACCCTAGACCTTCTGGTCCATAGTCCAGTACCTTACCCGCTAGGCTACCACAGTAAATATGTTAGACTGTAAATATTATAGTTGCATAATAGAATTTACTATTTGGCATAACCATACAGAGTATGATAGTATGTGGAATATGTATTAGTGATGATAATTAGATGGTAAAATTAAACATTTAAAAGGATATGGGGGAACCGACGCCACCATTAAAATGTGGGCAAGGGAATCTTAACCAAAACAAAGATAAGGAGAGCCCAAGGTCGGAGAAGAACCTAGAAAGGGGAGGAGATTTTCTAAAACAACCATGACATAATGTCTAAACCTAATGTACTGAACAGTATATAAAGAACTTGAGATCTGTTAATGACTGGCGTCTTCGCGTCGCTGTTATGATGTGTGGTTGTCCTTATTGCCTGTACTCATGAGTGGATGCAATAAAATTGTCTTCTTCTCCACTGAAACTATAATTCGGCTTGAGTGTGACTTTTGATTAAGTGAGCAGAATGTATTCTCTCAAAAAAAACACGACATAAAATTTAGAAATTGTTTTTATCATCACGTCGGTGTTTAAGATGAAATTCACAGTTTGGTTGGTGATTTGTTACCAAATTTATGGCTAAAAACAAGACATTTTAGCCATAACACCCACCCTTGATGTTTTATAGTTGGAGATGTGGATGTAGTGTCCAAAGCTTACTAATACACATTCTCTTTTATATAACTGAAAACTACAAACCAAGGGCATGTGCATGATGTGTTACTGGGTTAGCATGACCTAGCTTAAATTTGCCCTTAAAAATGACATCTGCCTTATTCTGATCCCGACAATTATATACACACCGGGCACTTTATTAGGTACACCTTGCTAGTACTGGGTTGGACCCCCTTTTGCCTTCAGAAATTACTTAATTCTTCATGGCATAGTTTCAACAAGGTGCTGGAAACATTCCTCATAAATGTTTGCCCATATTGACATGATAGCATCACACAGTTGCTGCAGATTGGATGGCTGCACATTCATGACGCCAATCTCCCGTTTCACCACATCCTAAAGGAATGGCACCCGGTGTGGTCATCTGCTGCTGTAGCCTTCTGCTTCAAGGTGTGGTGTGCATTCAGTGATGTTCTAACACATATCTTGGTTGTAACGAGTGGTTATTTGAGTTACTGTCCCTTTCTATCAGTTCGAACCAGTCTGGCCATTCTCCTCTGACCTCTGGCATCAACAAGGCATTTTTGCCCCGAGAACTGCCACTCAGTGGATTTTTTCTCCTTTTCAGACCATTCTGTATGAACACTAGAGAGGGCTGTGCATAAAAATCCCAGCAGATCAGCAGTTTCTGAAATAGTCAGACCAACCCATTTAACATCAACAATCATGCAACATCCAAAGTCACTTAAATCACCTTTGTTGGCCATTCTGATGCTCGGTTTGAACTTCAGTGGGTCGTCTTGACCATGTCTACATGCTTAAATGCATTGAATTGCTGCTGTGTTATTGGCCGATTAGATATTTGTATTAACGAGCAGTTGAGAAGGTGTACCTAGTAAAGTGGCCAGTGAGTGTACACAGCCTTTTTAGTCGATATAAATCTTCTCAAAACTTAGAAAAATGCAATCCTCAATATAAATGCATCATTGTCTTGTGTACAGCTTATGAATATATTTAGGCCTGACAGTTGACTTGCAAGCATGTCTTCTCTATCAATGGATGATCTGTCTGTTTGCTAAATGTAACTGAGACAGTTTCGTGTCCTGTTTTCTTAGAACAATCCTGAGTTGGCCAGTAAGCTGTGGACTTGTCCATTTAATGCTCGTCACCTCATGCCCAAACATGAACTGTCCGAACACATGGCCACCTGCATAGACAGGTGCTCTGTAAATATTGACTATGGTGAGCCTCTGATATTGTGACTGACTGTGCTTAATGGTCACAGCTTTATATCCTGAAAAGTAATCCACATATCATTTTATGATTTGTAGTGGAAACTGATGAGACTCGGCGCAGATTTCAGGTTCCAGTCAGCAGCTGGACTATGCCTGTATCCGAGGAAGACTGGGACCAGGGTTAGTGTCTGTCTATCCAGTAACACAATATTCTCCCTTGTCTTATTTCCTAGGCATGTCCGTTGTTGTTCAGCTTTTTTGGAAATAGTTTTATTTCTTGTAGGCATTTATTCATGTAAGATGAACTTTACAGTTGTATGTGTGTGAATCCTTTAATGTTATAGACAACGGTTTATGTTGGAAGCACTGTTTTAAATGATACTTCTGTGTGCTACAGAGGAAGAGGAGCCAGAAGCACCAAGAAAACCATATGTCTGGGGAGTTTCGGGGTCTCAACTTTGCCACAACTGGTCAGTCATCTTGGTAGTGGGATAAAAATGAATGAAGTCACTGATCACTTTAACTAATCGTTATCCATTTGATTAGTTCCACATACCATGTAGATCTACAATTACAGACTGTAGCCCATCTGTTTCTCGACATATTTATTAGCCCCATTTCACCCTTTTCTTTAATGGCCAGGACCTCCACAGGACTACCTCAGAGCAGGTATGTCGCACTGGTGCGAGTGGATCAGACACAGCAGTGCTGCTGGAGTGTTTATACACTGCCTGTTCACCCACTAACTGTTAGTCACATCGACCTTGTTGGTCCACCCAGGATGCTGTTGGTGGGATATTATTGGTTTTGAACTGCTCTCAGACCAGCAGTGACCTCGAGGTGTTTTAAAAATGCCACTTCTGTGTCTTATCCACTTGTACCAACACAACACATGCTGGTGGACGTTTCAGTACATATCTATTGTATTGTATTGTCCTACTATTATTTGAATATACAGGGTGGGCCATTTATATGGATACACCTAAATAAAATGGGAATGGTTGGTGATATCAACTTCCTGTTTGTGGCACATTAGTATATGGGAGGGGGGAGGTTTTCAAGATGGGTGTTGACCATGGTGGCCATTTTGAAGTCGGCCATTTTGGATCCAACTTTATTATTTCCAATGGAAAGAGGGTCATGTAACACATCAAACTTATTGAGAATTTCACAAGAAAAACAATGGTGTGCTTGGTTTTAGCAACACCGCAGAAGAAATGCTAGCACAGGCTTCCAGTATCCGTTGTTTCAGATGCTGCACATCTCGTATCTTCACAGCATAGACAATTGCCTTCAGATGACCACAAAGATAAAAGTCTAAGGGGGTCAGATCAGGAGAGTATTTCTTCTGCGGTGTTGCTATCAGTGTGGCAAGAGTGGGAGAAGAGGGTTGCATTGACAATTTCCAACCACAATGGGGCAGCAACTTTGAACACATTTTTATAAAGTGGTCATAAAAAAACTTGTTGTAAATAACTCATGAAAGAAATAAAGTTCCGTTAAAACCAATAGGTTTGATGTGTTACATGACCCTCTTCCCATTGGAAATAATAAAGTTGGATCCAAAATGGCCGACTTCAAAATGGACACCATGGTCAACACCCATCTTGAAAAGTTTCCCCCCTCCCATATACTAATGTGCCACAAACAGAAAGTTGATATCACCAACCATTCCCATTTTATTTAGGTGTATCCATATAAATGGCCCACCCTGTAGTATGGTGTAATATGGTGTAATTTATCATACAGCTTTTTTTAAGTTTGACATTAATGGAGTGCTGCGATTTATTTTTCATCAGGACTGACCCTGCGTCAACCAACAGTCTGATGTACAGCATTAGAGCACCAAAAGTTCTTCCCTGGAAAACAGGCCTGTGAAGAATGACCAGGGAAAGCACTACACTGCATTTGGAGCCAAGTAGTATCAGTGATTTCATTAAGAGCTTACTGCATATCTGTTTTTGAATGGCTGGTGATGGTTCATTATAAGTTAAGCAGCACCTCAGTAATCCTAGTTTGAATCAGAAGCGATTGTCTGCATTGATACTTGTTCAGACTCCTCAGTTATGGATGTTGACTGATTTGCTTAGTTGTGCCTGGGTTACAAAACAGGAGAATACTTATATATGACTTTTTTAAGTTTGCATATTCCATGGGGATTTCATTATTACAAAATAAAAACAAGATTACAGAATAAAAACATTTGATATTTTGACCCCAGACAGGTTACAGATCAGTGATTGGATGAATGAGCGGTTTTGCCACTGATATTTGTAGCCTGATTTCTTGTAGCCGTTAGCCGTATTAATCCAAAACTTTTAGACCACAAAGCATGAGAGAGCTTACCAAGTTTGTAAACTGTAGCAACGTCACTTTGGCAAGTTTTCTTCAAAAAGGCAAGGGTTTCCTTTTCAATTTTCTCTTGTTCCATGTTGAAGATTTTTCTGTCTTCTTTTTTTAGGAAGATGTCATCTGACCTGTTGTTGAAACAGAATATACTTAAGGACTTGCATTAAACTTCTTTACGTTCGCTTGTGTTGATGCACAGAGGCACACTCCTTTTATACGTTACTACCATGCACACTTGAGAAGTGCATTGCAGCTATAAAAGTAAGTTTGTCAGCATTTTCCTATAATCCACTTAACTTGACTAATAAATTCTGGCTGCTAGATTATTTAACTTTAACTTTCTGAACACGAACTTTACAGCTCTGGTAGTAACTCAGAGCGAAGTTCAACAAAGTCAGACAGAGAAATAAGAGCAAAACAATCATGAGGAAAAACCAGGGAAGGTGATGAGCTGAAAATGAAATGCTACATAAAATGCTAGGAAAATATGGCTCACAATTGTAGGACAAGCTTTCACAATATGACTACATAAACAAATAATTACCGAATTTTTCGGACCATAAGGCGCACTTAAAATCCTTTAACTTTCTCAAAAATCGACAGTGCGCCTTAAAATGCGGTGCGTCTAATGTATGAATTAATCTTGGTTGTGCTTTCTGACCTAGAAAACCGATTGTAGATTGGTACACAGCGCTTCATAAATCTGTCTAAAAAAATGTTTTAGCAACGGCCTGGTAGGTTACGAAGCTTACGGCAAACGTAGTGCGCAGGCATCGCGAACTTCACTCCTGCTCATCCGGGACTTGTTGCCCCCAATGCCGTTCTACCATCCCTTTTTCTCTGTTCCTCCAGTTACTCACTTCCTTTCGCCTGTCCACTGTTCGCCGTTGAGACTATCGCTCTCTGTCACCTCCCGTCTCTGTATTCCCGAGTGCGCAAAAGCATCGAGGAGTAAGTAGAGTTAGTAAGGAGTGAGTAAGTAAGTAAGTAGTTAGTAATACGGTATTATGTTTGCTTCGCATTAAGGGTACGTGCCATTATTCATTCATTCATTTTCGAAAGCGGATTTCAAACACAACGCTATCAGTTCAAGCAGTACGGTAACAAACATGGACATTAGAGGCAGCTGTGAGAGGAAAGAGAAGAGAATGAGGAAATTCAAACCATTAACGAATCCAAAGTACGGGGAAAGTTGGTACGGAAGTGGAGGAAGCAAAGAAGACAAAGGTTAAAGACCAAACTGAGTTTCCGACGGGAAACTTAAGAGTTTTGTTCTCATTTCATGCGAGCCTTATAACCCGGTGCCACTTTATGTATTGAAAATATAAAACCGTTAGCAGCCGATCGTTGATATTGCGTCTTATAAATCCGGTGCGCTTTATGGTCCGGAAGGGAAAATACGACGGTAACTAAGGAAGCCAATTATTAAACTAACAGATGAGAAAAGTGAGAACCGGTGGGATAAGGTGGTGGTGAGCAGCAACGCAGAACCAGCGAACAGGAAGAGAGGACTAAAAGACGTGAAGGAAACAGAATCAAAAAGGAACAAAAGAACGTGGTACGTTGGTATTCTTGGTAAGGCAGTGAAAGGGAGTAGAACAGTGATGCCATGCCAATGTAGTCTCTTGAAAAATTGCAGTTCAATTACTCACAAAAGAGAATCGGTTGCTTTGCTAAGACTGGTTTTGTTTTGAAACAAGTCCCATATCTCTAGTCCTCTCCAGTTTGCCCATTGAACCACTTCAAAACAGGTCACCAATAGGCCCTGGATGATGATGCGATCAACCAGCCCAGGGGGCCTCGAAACTGGGAGGTCATCCAGGTCCATTACCATCATATGCTTCTGTAGCCTCCGAACAGATGGGGGGGCCTACCAGCTGATGGCATATGTTTTTATTAACTCTCTTATTTAAGTATAACATGTTTGTGGGTACACTCACAATCACTTTATTAGGTACACCTCCTTGTTTTCTACACTCGTTTTACATTTTATCAATTCCACTTACCACATAGAATCACTTTGTATTTCAAACAGTTACGGACTCTGTCCAGTCCATCTGTCTACTTCCTCTAATGGCCAAAGGACCCCCACAGGACCAGGTACTGTTTTTGGGTTTTGGACCATTCTACCAACTGCAGTGACACTGATGTGGTGGTGGGTTTTTGTGTTAGTATAAGTGGATCAGGGCACCAGCAGTTGCTGCTGGGAGTTTTGAAACAAGAGTTCAGTGACTTGGTGCTACGCGTCGCTGTCGGTTGTTTTTTTGTCGTCCTGCACATCCCCGCAATTACATGGGTAGTAACTGAAATTGTGATCTGTCCGTGACTATTAGAGGCCTAAGTGTTTCTTGTGGCTGAACTATTATTGCTTCGTTTCACGCTGAGTGCGGCAAATGTAAAAGTCAGACCTGTGGCATGAGGAAGCCGTGACCAGCCGTGCTGCTTTTTGCGTACTAGCGACCGGTGGTAGTGTGATGGACTCACTGCATCACGCTCGAATCCTAGCATTCTCGTCAAATTTTCCTTTCTACCAGACGACTTTTGCAAGTCACCTTGTGTTTATGTAAAAGTCAGGAGGCAAGTGAGCTCAGTCTTGTTGTTGCCACCGGTCGTGGGTTGTTAGTCTTGCTCCTTACTCCTCCAGCAGGAGTGCTTGTTGGTTGGAGCTTTATTGCGCCTTTTGGGGGGAGGTGGGAATATTTCTCGGTCCAGATATCCTGGAACCCTGCAAGGTTTTGTGTTTTAAAAATCAGTTACTGCTGTTGTCTTATCCACTTGTAGCAGCCAGTATTATTTTAATGTAAAGTATAGCATAATATGGCAGAATTTATTCACACGTTTTAATTGGGCCTCACCACCAAACTTAGGAAAAGGTTAATAAGTTTAAAATAAGTATTCTTCAATAAATCAAAAAAATTTGGTTCAACTCAAATTACTTGTAAACATAACCTTTGTTGGCAATGACTGAGGTCAAACATTTCCTGTAAGTCTTCACCAGGTTGGCACACACTGTAGCTGGTATTTTGGCCCATTCCTCCATGCAGATCTCCTCTAGAGCAGTGATGTTTTGGGGCAACACGGACTTTCAACTCCCTCCGCAAATCTTCTATGGGGTTGAGGTCTGGAGACTGGCTAGGCCACTCCAGGACCTTGACATGCTTTTTACGGAGCCACTCCTTCGTCGCCCGAGCGGTGTGTTTGGGATCATTGTCATGCTGGAAGACCCAGCTACGTTCCATCTTCAATGCTGTCACTGATGGAAGGAGGTTTTGGCTTAAAATTCCACGATACATGGCCCCGTTCATTCTTCCCTTAACATGGATCAGTCGTCCTGTCCCCTGTGCAGAGAAACAGCCCCAAAGCATGATGTTTCTACCACCGCTGCTCAGGCAACGAAGGAGTGGCTCTGTAAAAAGCATTTGAAAGTCCTGGAGTGGCCTAGCCAGTCTCCAGTCCTCAGCCCCATAAAAAAATTTGTGGAGGGAGTAGAAAGTCCGTGTTGCCCCAAAACATCACTGCTCTAGAGGAGATCTGCATGGAGGAATGGGCCAAAATACCAGCTACAGTTTGTGCAAACCTGTTGAAGACTTACAGGAAACGTTTGACATCTGTCATTGCCAACAAAGGTTATGTTATAAAGCACTGAGTTGAGCCAAATTTTTGACCAAATACTTATTTTCCACCATAATTTACAATTAAATTCTTTAAAAATCCTACACTGTGATTTCCTGGAATTTTTTCTCATTTTGTCTCTCATAGTTGAAGTGTACATATGATGAAAATTACAGAAATCTCTCATCTTTCTAAGTAGGAGAACTTGCACAATAAGTGACTGACTAAATACTTTTTTGCCCCACTGTATGTAGGAACACTGAACTTTGCGGTTATTATCTTGTCTTACCAATTTGGAATGGGAGGTCACAGCTTGCTTTTCCACCCACCAAAACCCACTCAGGACAGGACTTGAGAAACCACCTGAATTGCAAAGCAGATTAAAGCAGATGAATTAATCGTATGAATGAATCGATCATTCAGAGCGTCAGTAATGAAATGTGTTTATCCCACTCACTCATGAAATGGAATGACTGGTTCCAGTGCTGGCCTAGCTTTAGTCCCTCTTGATCCATTTGCCAAGGATAACACAGTCCACCCAGAGCCCAGGAATGGAGGCTCAAACAGGGCAATATCTCCCCTTTCCAGATAAAGATCACTGCCTGATGTGGAACTATCAAACATCTGATTCACTGTGCAGCTCCCAAAAAACGAGCCTGTAACAGATTACATAATGTTCCTGTGATCAGTCTGATCTGGACTTTGCAGTGTCATGTCTGGGGAAGGTGTCTAATAAACTAAAGGGCATTTGAAATTGCAGAAATATAACCTACAATACTTGAAGGCAATTATTTAGAATTGCTAAGAAATTGTTACAGAAGCCATAATATAATAATATTAATAGAATAGTAATAGAAAATGTAAGTATTGGTAAATTATACAGAACTGGACAAAAGTCTTAGGCCACCATGAGATTGATTTGCCATTGTTTTAGCAATGGTATAATGACCATATTTTACTATTTCTCAGTCTCTGTACTGGAATGCAACCAGAAAATAGAGGAAAGTTGTATACACGATAAAAATCAGCTTCAATAGGCTACAGCTACAGTAATCCCCTTAAACTTGAGCAACAGCAGCATTTGGCAGCTTCATCGGGTTGCCACGTTGACCATTCTTCGGCACGGAGAACCTTGATCAGGACTGGTCTTTTTGGAAGAGTGGCAGGGAAGAAATCACATTTTCAGAAGGGGAACAGGGTGAAAGGCTATGCTAAAGCCTGATTGAAATGAAGATCAGTGGAAAAGAGTATTATGGTGTGACAAATCCAAAAAACATTTTGGTCTATTCATCAGCAATGTTATATTTGCTCATTATACTGTTGCTAAAACAAATCTAATGGTGGCCCTAGACTTTTGTACAACACTGTGTTTTAATGTCCAATCAGTTATTCGTTAGAATACCAATGAAGTTAGAATAGTGCTGAAACCTCACAAGCATTTGTTGTGAAATTAATATAACACAAGTTCCATACGTGTTGCTAGCTCTACTAATGATGTGAGCAATCAACAAGTGTACACTGTATCACCTTCTTGCATTAAAAAGCCTTTGTACATCAGGTTCAGGGTCTCTTCTTTAAATGACACCACGATTCCTTTTTTCCAATCTGAAGTGTTCAGCCAGAACTCCTGCTCCAAAAGAAAGTTCTCCAAACACTGACGCAGGAAACCTGGAGAGCATTGACAACACACTCAAAAGAAACGCTAGTTTATAAACCCTTGATCAGCAGCATAAATGCTTGTCAGTCTAAGTTAAGAATGTACAAACCCAATTTGTGGTAAGTGGTGAACTTGCATATTTCTTCAAGTGATTTAAAACTGATAAATATAGTTCTTTCCTCGCTACTGATGGATACCAGGTGAGCAGAGAGTTCCTTAAACAAAGGGAAGAGGATGTCTTCATTCAGTGCTACAGGAAGTAGTTCTTTCTATAGTTGCCACTTAAATAACATCATTATTTTGTTAGACTGTTCATGTGATCAACAGTGTTCTGTATGTAGTGTCATTTATACTGTAGTTAAGCTTACAGCGATCAGGGTCGTGATCCTGGCCAGGTCAGTCTCCAGCAAACGCAGCTTCCCGCACAGTGTTTCCTGTGTGTCCTTGTCAGCAGGAAGCCTGTCTGGTCCTTCTGCCACTGCCAGCTGTAGAGCCAACACTACAGGAAACGAGTGATAGTTAACATCAGCTAGTGTTTCCACACTCCGCACCAGCAGTGTTAGAAAACAACTTATTTTAACTTTCTTTGTACATGTAGCCATAGAAAAATGAATTATTTGAATATTTCTGTCATTATGGTTATAAGTGGCTCCTTTATGAATAATTGGCATGCTTGGTAAAGATTGGTTTAAAAATAGGTTAACCTTTTGGTTAAAATATTATACTAGCTAAAGGTATAATAGGTTAAAATATTGCTTAACAAAACCATGTCACAACTATCTGCACAATTTTGTATGACCAAAGCAGGTTAAAACAAATGAAGTTTAAATAATATACACTAATGGACACAGAAAATAAAGCACCCAGATAGAAATGTCAGCTTACTGCAAAACTTGGCATGCAGCTGCGTTGCAGAGAGATATGTAAATGACTACAGGTGTGGTCTGATTAGATTAGTGTTTGGAGCAGTGGTTCCATGATGGCACGCATATCCATTACACATGTCTTCATATTGTCTTTAGTGATGAATCCAGGTACTCCTTGGGATCCGACGAGGGTCGGGTTCGAGTATGGAGGTCTCGTGGTGAGCAATTCATTCCTGCCTTTGTTGCGATTCAATCCTGCACTGCTGCACCAGCTGTTGGCGTGATGATCTGATGAGCCATTGCATATGACAGTCGGTCACCCCTAGTAGTGATACGAGGGACACTAACAGTTTATCAATATCCAAGAAGTTGAATCTGTTCATCTGGACAAAGATTTTGTTGGAGAAACGTTTCGTCACTCATCTAAGTGACTTCTTCAGTCTCGGCTAGTTGGAAAACTTCCACCGTCTTATATACAGCACCTTTGCATAACAATGGGACCCGTGATCAGTTTAATATGCAGATTGACATATCCATTAACGACAATGGCCACGTGTGCCATTCACACAGGATTGGGGAAGGGCTGCGATGGCTCCGTTGTAAGATGGTGAGAGGTGTACTCTGAGGCCCCCTCCTCGGTTCAAGGATGGATGTTCCCTTTTTACAAAAATGGCTTCTTTTACTCCGCGTTCAAAACATCGTTCCTCCCTATCAAGGATCTGCACGTCTTCATCCTTAAAGATCTCCATCTTACAATGGAGCCATCGCAGCTCTTCCCCAATCCTGTGTGAATGGCACACATGGCCATTGTCGTTAATGGCTATGTCAATCTGCATATTAAACTGATCACCGGTCCCACTGTTATGTAATGGTGCTGGTACCAGTCGTTATGCAAAGGTGCTGTATATAAGATTGGGAAAGTTTTCCAACTAGCTGAGACTGAAGAAGTCACTTAGATGAGTGACGAAACGGTTCTCCAACAAAATCTATGTCCAGATGAACAGATTCAACTTCTTGGATTTTCTTACCTGGATCATTGAGCATGCATCAAGAAGTTCAGCAATATGTGCAAGTCATCCTTCAGCCACATGTTGCCCATCATGGCAGGGCTTCCAACTGACATTTTTCAGCAGGATAATGCTCGCCCAAGCACAGCAAGACTCTCTGCCAAACTGCAACATTTCCTTGGCCCACCAATAGTGCATTTATGGGACCAGCTGGGACACTAGCTTTGGCAAACTACGAGTGTAGAGGATCTACAGGCCCAGCAGTCGACGATCTCTCACCAAGAGGTACACTCCCCAAAGGTAGCCTCTGAGAGCCTTTTTATAGAGCTGCAGGGGGATCACTTTTACCCCTTCTTGTGACAAAACCAGTGTCTAATCAGACCACACCTGTAACCTATCTGCCTGCGACATTAACTGCATGCCGAGTTTTGTATCAATCTGACATTTCTATCTTGGTGCTTTATTTTGTTGTCAATGAGTATAGTCTTCACGAACTCTTAAGCAGTCATGCATGAGGTATAAAGTGTCAGAGTTCACTTAGTTATTCATCAGCATGGGAAAGACTATATACACTTTTGCCATCCCTGTCTAGGATTAAGCGGATAAGACAGTGAATGAATGTATGAATGTAATTGCCTATATCCACTTTTGGGGCAATAATTGGGAAGCTTAAAACAACCACAGTGGTAGTAAACATGCGCTGAAAAGGAAAGATATGCACCATTTAATGACCCTCAGATCAATGCTTGTTTGCTTTAATGATGAGATCTTAAGAATTACAATAAATTACAAAAAGGACTGTGGTAGCGTAGTGGTTAAGGTACTGGACTGTGGACCAGAAGGTCCAGGGTTCAAATCCCCCCTCTGCCAAGCTGCCATTGTTGGGTCCTTGAGCAAGAGCCTTAACCCACAATTGCTTGGATTGTACGACTGTATCAGTTGTAAGTCGCTCTGGATAAGGGCATCTGCTAAATAATGTAATGTAAAAATCTGTCTTTTAACTCCACAATGCTGCAGATCTACGGGCAGAGGCGGGAGTTAGAGTTTAAGAGCGGAAGTCAGGCATTTGTATGTGTGGGTAACTACCTTACCGTTCATATAATCACTTGCTTGTTACCTCACGTTTGGACTAGAGACTGTTCTAACTTGGTTGATGTGTTTAGAGACTTTCTGGTCCAAGTTACAAGTGTTTTGTGTGTTAGACTTTCCGCTGCTTGTTTGTAGCAAGCTATAAATGGTCCTTGTAAATGTATGTGCCTATATACGATATATTCTCTCTCACCTGTAACTATATAAACTGGTTCACATTCACTCACATTCAATCCTCACCCTGTGTTCTCCAATCTCCTAACAAATTATAAGGAAAAGGCTCAATTTTCAGTGGTGCCAATCAGCTTGGATGAATTTTGAATTTTCGCTTTAACGATGGTGCCTATAAAACGTATTTAGATCATACCTTGTAGATCATACCAGTCAACATGGCCTACATAAACTTAATTCATGACTGATTGAAATCATGAAATTTTTCCAATCATGTGATGTTACAGTGCTGTAATTGCAGAAGGGGTTAATAAATGACAATGAATGAGGTGTGTAAGGGTCAATGTATCATTTTTAGGTTTTTTTTCCTTCTTTCATAGCAATGGACTTTTTTCCTGATCTTTCTTTTGGTATGAAGACAACTAAAATATATGTTAATTTTTAATCAGTTTAACAGAGGCAGCCAATGTCGGTTTGCTCATGCTGATTCAAATAAAGCCACCAAGTAGATGAAAAAGTAGTATCAAAACCATATTGTCCAGTGGCCCAGTCATGAGGCAAGAAAATTTCTTATTCACGAGATTACTCTTTTAATAACAATAGTTAGTCGTTATTAGGTTCCCTGCATGTTGGTCATACCATTACCTACAACCCTCTATGAGCTCCTGTGCTTTCTGGATTGTATTCTACTAGTGTATGTAATACATGATGTCTCTTAGTGTTTAACTCTCCGGATGACTAATCAAAAGCCTGTTAGTTCAAATCCTGGCTCTTCTAAGATGCCACTGTTGGCCCCTTCAGCAAGACCCTTAACCTTTAACTATTCACCGGAAGTAAACGGTGAACAGTCTATTACACATAGTATGGGGTGGTACGGTGGTGCACGCTGTTGGCATGGTTGCTTCACAGCTCCAGAGATCCCTGGTTTGATCCTGACTTTGGACTCCACCTGTGTGGAGTTTGCATACCCTCGTGTCTGTGTGGGTTTACTCTGGGTACTCTGGTTTCCTCCCACGTTCCAAAGAAACACATTAGGTTCATTTGTCACTCTACATTTGCCCAGTATGAATGTGTCTGATTAGCATTGATGTAACTTGTTATGAATGGCCATTGATACTAATGTGACATTAAATAAACAAACAAACTACACAGTGTAAGTGTGTCATTGTATTTATTACCTCTAGGAACATGGTCTTCAGAAACCATGCAGGTCCCTTTCAAACTCCCTTTTGTTCTCAAGTGCTTACTTTCTGGCACGGAAAATAAAAATGCATGATTCATGAGTTGTGACATGAACAAACCTCTTTTAAATTACATGTTTTATGCATGCAGGCATAAAAATCCAGTATGCCAGTAGGTTTATACAGTACCTCCTAATTATATGTGTATACTATTTATGTCTTGTTCATGAAAAATAAAAGTGTACACTCAATTCTTAATAATTAAAACAACTATCATGTCTTACTCATATGTAGGATGTTTGACTGATTAAACTTTAAGTTAGGTTGTTGAGTGGACCGTTGTTACTACGTCCAAGTTATAGAAATATAACACTAGAATAGATTTCCAAAAACAACCCGAATGCAACCAGATTTAATGTCATAATGACTTACCCATATCAGTGAATTTAGACATGTCATGGTGTGAAAACTCAGCTGAGAGTTCCCGTCGAAATCTGTGTGAGTCCAAGTTGATCCCGTTACTTATCCTCCCGGGGATTTGCTGGTCGATTGTTGACATGTTTGATAAAGAACCTGTTATTAAAGAGCCTTCTGAATGTGGTCCCGTCCCAAACCGCACATTACAGCAGAAAATAATAGGTAAAGTAGTAGAAAAGGCACCTTTACGCACAAAGTCTGACTGATGGTCTAAGAGCAAAATGAATAGCCGTGTGATTTGGGCTGTGTCCCAATTCGCATACTGTCGTACTACGTAGTATGGCAAAATACTATACATGTAGTATCCAGTAGGGTATTCAGTAGGTCTGAGTGCGATTTTGGACGCAGCCCGGATCACGCGCTTTTCCTAGATAGCATAATCTAATAAGCTACAATGAAAGCGCACAGGTGGAAATGGAAATGTGTTTTAAATACCTTACCATTGAAAAGTGATTGAGTTATAATATTCGTTTTAATTTTAATCTATCCATATTTCACTATCACATTATTCTACAATACATCCTTTATACACACACCTGACACTTCATTAGGTACACCTCCTTGTTTCTACACTCGTTGTTATATTACCAGTTCCACTTAACATATATAAGCACTTTGTGGTTCTACAATTACAGGCTGTAGTGCATCTGTTTCTCTACATAGTATGTTAGTCTCCTTTACTCTGTTCTCTAATGGTCAGGACCCCGACAGGATCACCACAGATCAGATACACCGCAGATCACCAGAGTGGTGGTTCATTCTCAGCACTGCAGTTTTTAGACACCTTAGTGTCACTGCAATACTACTCCACCAACCAAAAACATCCAGCCACCAGCATCCTGTAGGCAGCATCCTGTAAGCACTGATGAAGGATCAGTGGATGACTAACACAGACTGTGCCATAACAGATGATCTACTGTCTCTGACTTTATATCTACAAGTTGGGGCAATATGGTTTGAAGACTCCAGCAGCACTGCGCTGCTGCAATACAATTATGAGTGTCAGCTATTTAAAATGGACCTTGGTTGCTAAGTTAATAATCACTAGCTGAGTAAACAAAGGATTTAAAGACAAACAGGCACTATGCTGCATAGCCTGGTGATTTTAAAGTGCACTGCGTTGAATATTCCCAAGGAACAATGTCAGCACTTCCCTTTCCTTTCTGTTTGTCCCACTGATTTCAGCCAATAAATCTAAAGTCTATTCAGAAGACCACCCACAAATCAGAGGTGGCCAGCAACATTATTATGGTAAAAATATATATTTGAGTTTGTAGCATATGTACAGTGGGGCAAAAAAGTATTTAGTCAGCCACTGTTTGTGCAAGTTCTCCTACTTAGAAAGATGAGAGAGGTCTGTAATTTTCATCATAGGTACACTTCAACTATGAGAGACAAAATGAGAAAAAAAATCCAGGAAATCACACTGTAGGATTTTTAAAGAATTTAATTGTAAATCATGGTGGAAAATAAGTATTTGGTCACATAAAACAAGCAAGATTTATGGCTCTCACAGACCTGTAACATCTTCTTTAAGAAGCTCTTCTGTCCTCCACTCTGCATTAATGGCACCTATTTGACCTTGTTATCTGTATAAAAGACACCTGTCCACAGCCTCAAACAGTCAGACTCCAAACTCAACCATGGCTAAGACCAAAGAGCTGTCGAAGGACACCAGGAAGAAAATTGTAGACCTGCACCAGGCTGGGAAGAGTGAATCTACAATAGGCAAGCAAGTTGGTGTGAATAAATCAACTGTGGGAGCAACTGTAAGAAAATGGAAGACATACAAAACCATTGATAATCTCCCTCGATCTGGGGCCCCACGCAAGATCTCATCCCGTGGGGTCAAAATGAGAACGGTGAGCAAAAATCCCAGAACTACAGAGAGGGACCTGATGAATGACCTGCAGAGAGCTGGGACCAAAGTAACAAAGCTACCATCAGTAACACACTACGCCGAGAGGAACTCAGATCTTGCAGAGCCAGGCGTGTCCCCTTGCTTAAGCCAGTACATGTCCAGGCCCGTCTGAAGTTTGCCAGAGAGCATATGGATGATCCAGAAGAGGATTGGGAGAATATCATGTGGTCAGATGAAACCAAACTAGAACTTTTTTGGTAAAAACTCAACTCTTCGTGTTTGGAGGAAGAAGGATGCTGAGTCGCATCCCAAGAACACCATACTTACTGTGAAGCATGGGGGTGGAAACATCATGCTTTGGGGCTATTTTTCTGCAAAGGCGACAGGACGACTGATTCGTGTTAAGGGAAGAATGAACGGGGCCATGTATCGTGAGATTTTAAGCCAAAACCTCCTTCCATCAGTGAGAGCATTGAAGATGGAACATGGCTGGGTCTTCCAGCATGACAATGATCCCAAACACACCGCTCGGGCAAGGAAGGAGTGGCACCGTAAAAAGCATTTCAAGGTCCTGGAGTGGCCTAGCCAGTCTCCAACCTCAGCCCCATAGAAAATTTGTGGAGGGAGCAACAGCCCCAAAACATCACTGCTCTAGAGGAGATCTGCATGGAGAAATGGGCCAAAATACAGGAAACGTTTGATCTCTGTCATTGCCAACAAAGGTTATGTTACAAAGTATTGAGTTGAACTTTTGTTATTGATCAAATACTTATTTTCCACCATATTTTACAGTTAAATTCTTTAAAAATCCTACAATGTAATTTTTTCCCCTCATTTTGTCTCACACAGTTGAAACCTACCTGAAAGCCGAAAATGTTTATTCCAATGCTACCAAGCCATCTATAAAATGAATGATAAAGATGAAAACAGAAGTGTTATGCTGTGCCCTGATACCGCTTTGCAGTGTCCTGATGAAACCTTTCTCCATGCTCATCACTGACTGCACCAACATCAGTAGGGAAGAAGCGTGAATGCAGATAATTAATTTTAAATTTTCAGTGTGCTGATTTAAATCTAAATTAGCACATTAGGAGCAACAGTAAATCGTACCACAAAGTGGGCACATTCATAAATTATACGCTAGAGGGAGCTATAATACAATACTGTAATCAAATGTGCTCACTGTACTCGGAAAGCTACTCAGTATGACATTTTATTATTCAGCTACAATAAACTGTCAATATATTGAAAATATGTCTAATTTAGCAATGCCTGTCCCGACAGAAAATCCCACGCCTGTGTTCATAGAACGTTTATGCTTTAGAGTGGCAGAGGGTGGGAGTGAAAAGTCAACAAGCAACAGTAAAACCATCCAGTTCGGATGATGTAACTTATAATTAAACCGCAAATTAAATTCATTTCCATTTAATAGCAACAGGTGTCTTTCTCTGTATTTAATTTGAACTGAATGAAACTTTGGATGTCTGAATGTAATGACAATATATGCAAGTGATTACAATATTAGAGCGAAAGGATACGTTTATTGGTTTAAAGCTGTACAATTGAAAGGAGGCTCTAGTTACCCTGTTGGGCCTCCTCTAGCCTGTATACAAGATGAGACACGGTTGAACATGGAGGCATACAGGTCCCATATGTTGCAATCTTGAGGAGACATTCCTAAGAAACCCTTGCTCCATGTGCACGAGCATTATCCTGCTGAAAAATATCAGATGGAAACCCCGCCATGAGCGGCAACACACATATCGCTGAGCTGTTTGCCCCTTCCTGATTTCCTATTTTTTTTGCATATTTGCATATTAGTCAAAGACAACACAAGTAAACAAAATATGCAGTTTTAAAAAAAATGAAAGTGTTTATTATTAAGGCAGAAAAAAAATCCAAACCTACATGGCTCTGTGTGAAAAGCGATTGCCCCCCACTTGATAAAACATAACTTAACTTTGTTTATTACATCTGAGTTCACTTTCTCTAGCCACACCCAGGCCTGAGTATTGCCACACCTGTTCTCAATCAGGACATCACTTAAATAGGACCTGCCTGACAAAGTGAAGTACACCAAAAGATCCTTAAAAGCTACACATCATGCCGAGATTCCAAAGAAATTTAGGAACAATTGAGAAATAAAGTAATTGAGATATATCAGTCTGGAAAGGGTTATAAAGCCATTTCTAAAGCTTTGGGACTCTAGCGAACCACAGTGAGAGACATTATACACAAATGGTGAAGACATGGAACAGTGGTGAACCTTCTCAGGAGTGGCCGGCCGACCGAAATTACCCCAACAGCGCAGCGACGACTCATCCAAGAGGTCACAAAAGACCCCACAACAACATCCAAAGATCTGCAGGCCTGAGTTGCTTCAGTTAAGTTCAGTGTTCATGCCTCCACCATAAGAAAGAGACGGGGCAAAAATGGGCAAGATGAAAACCACTGCTGAGCAAAAAGAACATTAAAGCTCGTCTCAGTTTTTCCAGAACACATCTTGAAAAGTTGAACTCTTTGGAAGGTGTGTGTCCCATTACATCTGGTGTAAAAGTAACACAGCATTTCAGAAAAAGAACATTATAGCAACAGTAAAATATGGTGGTGGTAGTGGGATGGTCTGGGGCTGTTCAACTTCAGCAACTTCAGGACCTGGAAGACTTGCTGTGATAAATGGAACTATGAATTCTGCTGTCTACCAAAAAATCCTGAAGGAGAATGTCCGGCTATCTGTTCGTGACCTCAAGCTGAAACAAACTTGGGTTCTGCAGCAGGACAGTGATCCAAAACACACCAGCAAGTCCACCTCTGAATGGCTGAAAGAAAACAAAATGAAGACTTTGGAGTGGCCTAGTAAAAGTCCTGAGCTGAATCCTATTGAGATGCTGTGGCATGACATTAAAAAGGCCGTTCATGCTCGAAGACCCTTCAATGTGGCTGAATTACAACAATTCTGCAAAGATGAGTGGCTAAAATTCCTCCACAATGCTTTTAGAGACTCATTGCAAGTTATCACAAACGTTTGGTTGCAGTTGTTGCTGCTAAGGGCGGCCCAACCAGTTATTGGGTTTAGGGGGCAATCACTTTTTTTCAAGGCCATGTAGGTTTGGATTTTTTTTCTCCCTTCATTTAAAATTTTCATTTTGTGTTTACTTGTGTTGTCTTTGACTAATATTTAAATTGGTTTGATGTTCCGAAACACTTAAGTGTGACAAACATGCAAAAAAATAAGAAATCAGGAAGAGATCAAAAACTTTTTCACACCACTGTATGCGATGACTCCCCAGATCATCACACCAGCAGTTGGGGCAGTATGTTGCTCCACTACAAAGGTAGGATTGAAAAGCTCACCATGAGGACGCCACTCGAACCCGACCATTGTCAGATTCCAAACAGAACGTAGATTTGTCATTAAAGACAATACGGTTCCAGTCCGTAGCAGTCCAGTCACACGATTGCAAATTTAGGGGACAGTGGCTGGCTGTGAATGGCAGGACACGTAATGGGTGCTGAGACAACCGATTTCCAAAGCACCTGAAAATGGTCCGGGCAGAGACAGGGGTGTGTAGTGAAGGAGGCTGTGTCTGGATGGCGAACAATGAAACTGGGAGCTGCACATGCTTGTCAGCGGATCAAACGATTCTCTCTACTGGTGGTCTGTCTGGCTCATCCAGAGCCTGGGTCGGAATGGCTTAGATGGCGGGCAATTTATTGAAATGACCGTCCTGCTTCTCTGAGATCCAACAATGTACTTCCTCTCAAAGTCTGTCAACTGGGCAAAATGTCTTCTAGTATGACGTAGAGGCATGTCACTAAGAGGTACAAAAGAAGCAATTTTATGCCCAATTGTGGAAAAAATCAGCATCTAATCAGAACACACCTTTAATCTTTTACATA
This sequence comes from Ancistrus triradiatus, assembly GCA_025084515.1. Classification (NCBI taxonomy): domain Eukaryota; kingdom Metazoa; phylum Chordata; class Actinopteri; order Siluriformes; family Loricariidae; genus Ancistrus; species Ancistrus triradiatus. The sequence goes on from JAJAGP010001731.1 coordinate 134,296, forward strand.
TGTGTCTGGGACATAAGTGCATGCCAAGCTTTGCAGCAATCCCACATTTCTATCTGGGTGCTTTATTTATTTATTTATTTTTGTCAATGAGTATGCATTTACACACAAAATGCACTGTATATGTCTGTAGTATAGTTTTAATATTTATTAAGTTATAGCCTATCATGCTTTATACATCAACAATAAATAGAGCTAACACTGAGTATATCAGCTTGCATAAGAACAACCCTGAAACACCTCAACTATGATGTCATAATGGTGTACGACTGATTGCTTCGCAGGTAGCAGCTTTATAATGAAAGTTTCGAAAAACCATTTTAGACAGAGCATTGACTTATTTTCTACTGTTTTGAGTTTAAACGTTCAACTGTGTAGCGAAAAAGCAAGAACTTACATTTACAAGCATCAGAAATTTAGTGGTAAGTATTTATTTTATAATAATACAGTCTTTATAATACTAAGCAAATAAAAATCTGATGTAGAGATATGTTTAATGCAGGCAAATATCCAACATTAGAAGAGAAGTAAAGTGATATTGTGTAGTTTTATATGATTTCTACGATCTCTAATAAAATAAACTTACAAATAAATCACAATTTATGAGAGGGGGAAGAGTTACATTACAAAAGGGGTCTGCAGATTGTTATTAGGACCTCCTCTGAATCTCAAATAATGAATGTTTATTAATAAACAAACTTAACCAAGATATCACTATGTTTAAACAAAGGATGAAGACATGGCACGTATACAGTCACTGGCGTGCTGCTGTCGATCACAAAATGCAGATGTTGATCTACCGGTAAGTCATGATGTTGGAATGTTATAGGGTAATAGAAGAGCAGCACCTTAATGAAAATGAGAACAATGCAATGACATGCGATATCTAGAACTGTTAGTTTATACACTGTATCAAATCTTACTGTATGCACACCTTTAAGGTGGAGGCTGAAACAAGGGCAATGAGGATGAAGAAAAAGTCTAGCAAAGTCAGACTGATGGAGATGAAGGAGGACCTCATCAGAGAGAAGGAGCTGAGGGAAGGTCTGCAGGCTCAGTGGCAACAGGAGCGAAAGGGTTTAATGGAGGAGATAGCCGATGTGATTTTGGAATGCCACAGCTGGAGAGGGAAATTAGAAGAGGCCTTGATGAATGCAAACATCATGAGGAAGCAATATGCTGAAGCCCAGAGGGAGAGTCTGTGGATGAAGGCTACCTGGGGAGCCCACACCAGCTCTGTGCAGAAGAATGAAGACTACAAGAGCACCCTGAAGGTCCTAATGCAAGACAAAATGGAGATGGAAAGAAAGATACAAGCACTGATGAACCAGAGAGGGATGGAGAAGGAGCAGTACAGAGGGGAACTGGAACGCCTGCAGACAGAACTGGAGATTGTAAAGAGTGAGGCCAAGAGGAAGGAAACTGTCATCGAGGAGTTAAAGAAAGAGATGGAAAGAAAGAGAGGAACTGAAAGTTCTTGGCGATAAGGTCCATGCTGGAGGATCACATGCTGGACAAACTGAGAATCTCAGGGAGGTTCTTGTTCAGTGGAAACCTTAACACATTAAAGGACATTACTTATAAGCTCTTTGTGATCACCAACAAAAAAATAATAATAATAAAAATAAATAAATAAGTTGAAGTTGAATTATTGAATGGGTGTGATGCACTCTGTCCAGGACATCTTCCTGTCTGTTTCTCTAGTTGTAAAGACATTTTCTTGATGGCACAGATTCACAGAAGTTTGAGAAGTCAGGCATGTTCCTGATTGCTGATTTACAGATTGACAGCAAGTTAAGAGGTTCTGCCCATTTAAAAGCCTGATATATCCTATGAGCAGATTTAATTGAATTAGTTATCTCATGCTGAAACAAAAACAAACAAACAACATCGTGGGGCACCCTGTCGACCTGGCGAATTGTCGCGCATGCGCACTTCCGCTTAATTGACAAGTAGGACGGCAGCTGACCAATCATTGGAGCCTCCCGGACTCAGTGAGCGGCGGCTGACAACGCGAGGGACGGAGTAACAGCAGCTCTGACAGCTTAACACACAACACGGTAAGCGAATTAACAACGCGGTCATACAAAACAACTTGTGTAGAGTAGTGTGATTCGAGGGTTTATTGCCAGTTTGTGAACTGTCGTGTGACAGGATAGGCAACAAGTGTATGGCATCTCGTCTCTGAATGCAACAGTTGTTAAAAGTTGTGTGTGTTATCGCTTTGTTTTAGGTTTGGGCTGGGTGTGGTGTGTTGTGTTGTGTTTTGGTTTAGTGTGTTATACTGAATGTACAGTGTGTCTAAAGCGCTCAGCTGCGCGTTTGCCGGTGCCCGTGGCTGACGGTGACGTCACCACTTCTGGTACAACATTCCTCCACGAGCGACTGTGCTGAACTTTACAGGAATAATAATGATGCCGACTAGTAATTCCAACATTTTGTTTACCTATATTGTAACACACTATTGTGCTTTCATACAGAGTTGTGTATTCCAGCTGATCTGTTTTTAGGGTGTGTCTTGCCCTTGTATGTGGACAAGGCATTCACACTGTATTCCTCTTGGAACGCTTTCACTTTCCTTTTAGTGTTAACGTTTTGCGTAATCGAAAACCTAGACTATGAGTGGTTAAGTTTCGATATGGACAGAATATGTTTCTGACTGCACTGCACCCTGCACTATTAATGTTAGGTTTATCTCTCAAGTTCTATATACCTTTAACATTAGACACTGTTACAAAGGAGATTTACAGAAAGCCAAATGTAACAGAAAGAGGTGAGAGTGGCAAGGAAAATCTCCCTGAAATGTATAAGGGAGAAATGTTGAAAGGCTCCCCTGGGTGGTCTGTCCAGATTCCTTGCCTAATGCAGACACTGGAGCAATATTGAGTGTAGCATGTTTTTTTTACAGTGGTACTTAAAAGTTTGTGAATCTTTTGGAATGATCTATATTTCTGCATGAATATGACCTTATATAGAATGTTCTTCATCTTTGAACATTATTTGGTAGAAGGACTTGTGTGCTTGGGGTCATTATATTGCTGCATGAGCCACGTTCTCTTGAGATTCAGTTTACAGACAGGTGTTTCTTTTAGAATTTGCTGGTATACTGTAATTCAAAATTCATTATTCATTATTCATATGTAATTGTTGCAAACCTTCTTGGCCCAGATGCTAAACAGGCCTGAACTATGGTGCTACCACCACCATGCTTCACAGATAGGATAAGATTCTTATGCTGGAATGCAGTGTTTCCTTTCTCCATAAAGTGGTGCTTGAAAGTTTGTGAACCCTTTAGAATTTGTATATTTCTGCGTAAATATGAGCTAAAACATCATCAGATTTTTACACAAGTCCTAAAAGTAGATTAAGAGAACCCAGTTAAACAAATGAGACAAAATATTGTACTTGGTCATTTATTTATTGAGGAAAATTATCCAATATTACATATTAGTGAGTGGCAAAAGTATGTGAACCTTTGCTTTCAGTATTTGGTGTGACTCCCCTGTGCAGCAATAACTGCAACTAACTGACTGTTGACCAGTCCTGCACACCGATTTGGAGGAACTTTAGCTCATTCCTCTGTACAGAACAGCTTCAACTCTGGGATGTTGGTGGGTTTCCTGACATTAACTGCTCGGTTCAGGTCCTTCCACAACATTTCAATTGGATTAAGGCCAGGACTTTGACTTGGCCATTCCAAAACATTAACTTTATTCTTCTTTAACCATTCTTTGGTAGAACGACTTGTGTGCTTAGGGGCGTTGTCTTGCTGCATGACCCACCTTCTCTTGAGATTCAGTTCATGGACAGATGTCCTGACATTTTCCTGTAGAATTCGCTGAGATAATTCAGAATTCATTGTTCCATCAATGATGGCAAGCCGTCCTGGCCCAGAGCAGCAAAACAGGCCCAAACCATAATACTACCACCACCATGTTTCACAGATGGGATAAGGTTCTTATGCTGGAATGCAGTGTTTTCCTGTCTCCAAACATAAGACTTTTCTTTTAAACCAAGAAGTTGTATTTTGGTCTCATCCATCCACAAAACATTCTTCCAATAGCCTTCTGACTTGTCCACGTGATCTTTAGCAAACTGCAGACGAGCAGCAATGTTCTTTTTGGAGAGCAGTGGATTTCTCCTTGCAACCCTTGCCATGCACACCATTGTTGTTCAGTGTTCTTCTAATGGTGGACTCATGAACATTAACATTAGCCAGTGTGAGTGAGGCCTTCAGTTGCTGAGAAGTTACCCTAGTATTCTTTGTGACCTCGCCACCTATCACATGCCTTGTTCTTGGAGTGATCTTTGTTGGTTGACCACTCCTGGGGAGGGTAACAATGGTCTTTAATTTCCTCTATTTGTACACAATCTGTCTGACTGTGGATTGGTGGAGTCCAAAACTCTTTAGAGATGGTTTTGTAACCTTTTCCAGCCTGATGAGCATCAACAACTCTTTTTCTGAGGTCCTCAGAATTCTCCTTTGTTTGTGCCATGATACACTTCCACAAACGTGTTGTGAAGAGCAGACTTTGATAGATCCCTGTTCTTTAAATAAAACAGGGTGCCCACTCACACCTGATTGTCATCCCATTGACTGAAAACACCTGACTAATTTCACCTTCAAATTAACTGCTAATCCTAGAGGTTCACATACTTTTGCCACTTGCTAATATGTAATATTGGATCATTTTCCTCAATAAATAAATGACCATGTATAATATTTTTGTCTCATTTGTTTAACTGGGTTCTCTTTATCTACTTTTAGGACTTGTGTGGGACCTCTACCACATTTACAGAATGTCATTGACTATCACTAACAGTATTTCTGACAGATATTTTTTGCAGAGAAAAAAAATGAAAAACCCTGTTTCTTTTTCAGAAACTCACTTACTGCACAATGAAAGTCTAAAAGCACTTCTTGGGACAGTCAGTAGATGTTTATGAGAAGCCCGTATTCATGAAGAATGCAGGGAACAAACTAAATGTACAATTTCACTAACTTTTAATAATGACTAACAAGCATACAGAAATACTAGTGGATCAACTGTAAGACCTCCAAACCAGGAAAATCCATCTAATGTTTATTTTTATCGTTTTATTGTTTTTATTGTTAGATGGCGGATGAGGAGTTGGTGAAGAAGATGCTGCGTGCAGTTTTGCAATTCAAATCTCCAATTTCCTTGTCACGCTTGCAAGTTGAATATAAAGAACTGACAGGTGAAAGCATACCATACAAACAGCTGGGTCACACCACACTGGATGCCCTGCTGCACAGCATGCCGGCTGTAGTGCATCTGGACAGGGCCCGCTCTGGAGAGGTGAGGTGCAATCTCTGTGAGTCATTCAGTTTACACAGGTGCATGCGTGTGATGCCCTTAAGTGGACTAGCGTTTTCAGTGGACTTCAAGGGTTAAGTCCCAGCACTGCCGAACTGTCTGGTTTGCCTTTGAGTAAGCCGAGCAAGGGCCGTTTCATGGCTATTTTTGGCAAGAGGCGAGTTTGGTGACTTAATGAGGCTACAAACAAACTAGACTAAGGCAGTACCATTCATACCTGATGCTGACTTAATGTGTTTCACTGAGCTGCCCTCATGATCGTACAATCACCTTTACAATGTGCATAAACATGTACTAAAAGACTGACTATGAGATTAACTCATCAACAGAGCAATAATAATTAGCAGCGAGGCATCAGCAGAGTGAGCAGGGTGAGGTCCCACCTGAGGAAAAAGCAGGGAAGGGGTGCCGGCTTAACAGGGTAGAATTTCATTGCTGGCAAGACATTTGTCACATTTCAAGAATGGTGAGGGCGAAAGCCGAGGCTGGTGGCTTTGAGGTAAAGTGCATGGAGGGAAATTCGTCCCGGTAAACGAGAGATTAGTTTGGTGAGAATTTTACATTTACAGCATTTAGCAGACGCCCTTATCCAGAGTGACTTACAATTGGTACAGTCTTACAATCCAAGCAAGTGTGGGTTAAGGGCCTTGCTCAAGGACCCAACAGTGGCAGCTTGGCAGAGGTGGGATTTGAACCCTGGACCGTCTGGTCCAGAGTCCAGTATCTTAACCACTAGGCTACCACAGGCCCCAAAATTTGCTCGGTTCTTTACATTTACAGCATTTAGCAGACACCCTTATCCAGAGCGACTTACAATTGATACATTCTTGCAATCCAAGCAATTGTGGGTTAAGGGCCTTGCTCAAGGACCCAACAGTGGCAGCTTGGCGGAGGTGGGATTTGAACCCTAGACCTTTTGGTCCATAGTCCAGTACCTTAACCGCTAGTGCGAAAAAAATCCTCCGTGGAGATGCCAGGGTTTGAACCCGGGACCTCATACATGCAAAGCATGCGCTCTACCACTGAGCTAAGGAGGTTATTGATAGAAAGGTTAGAGTGTAGGTGTTATTTGTTATGGAATCTTCTGTATGCTTTATTGCATATGTTAGCCTCAGTATCTGATTGATAAATTCATGGTTTAGTCATGTCACATGGATAATGTATTGAGGTTTACAGTGGTGCTTGAATGTTTTTTTGAATATTTCTGCATAGATTTGAACTAAAACATTTGTCATTAATTTGTTGAAGAAAATAATCCAGTATTACATCTCCTTTAGTGGCAAAGTTTGTGAACCTCTAGGATTAGGCCTTAACATTCTAAAGCATTCAGAAACTTTAAGTGCTGCTGTATGTGTCTGCTAGATTCAAGGTATGTTTAAACCAGGACATCACACTGCATAGGTTGCTTGCATCACTGTTTTTAAGAAGAAAATAATGCATAAGTCAGGTGTTATTGTGATTACTTTTGCTTAAAGTATTTTGTATTAGTGCTGGTTTGTCGTACCTAACGTTAGTTTGACCCTCTCTCTCCTGTAGGTGATGTGTTTTGCTAGAATGGGCAACGAGATAGCTCACATCACAAAGCTAGTGGCACGTCAGCATGTGGCTAGGAAGACTGGCCGGCCTCCTCAGGTGGTCAACTGCCAAATGAGAGTCAAACCCTCTGCTCCTCTGATGTTAAATGGTAGGTCTGACAGTATGCATCCCTTCAGCAATGTTTAAAGTACAAAGGAATTGTTTGGCCCTATCAAATCCTATCCTATGATGCTTTTTCCTTTACTGTGGCTGAACTCTAGAGACTGTTGTGTGTGTGAAAATCCCAAATTAGCAGTTATAGAAATAATCAAACCAGCCTGTCTAGTACCAGCAATCAATCCATGGTCAAAGTCAATGAAATAACATTTTTTGCCCCATTCTGATGGTTGATGTGAACATTACCTAAAGCTGCTGGCCCATATCTAACAGATTTGATGTATTACACAACTACCACATGATTGGTTAATGATATACTTGAACAAATGCGTCGATTTACAGGTGTTCCTAATAATCTGCGTGTTTTTTTTTACTGTGAAGTGCGAAGAAAGTTTTGTTAGTTGGTTATGATTATGGTAGCAGTTTTAATTTAGCTTATTCCAACAATATTTTGAAAGCCTTGCACTGTTCATATTTGAATGACAGTTAATAACTCTCATTACAAATAACATTCATTTTAATGAATGTAAATAACTTCAGTTGCTCCATTGCTGGTTCTTGGTTCTAGATGAGCAGCAGGACAAGAAAGTTTTTGGCAGAGTAAATGGGAGAGAATTGAATGGCTCATGACAGGACACTGACAACCTGCGTTGTGATTTATTTTTGCCTTTTTGTGATATGTTTTTTCCCATTTTAACCCACTTGCTCAGGGTAGCACCAAGGTTGGGGCTATGGTGGCCTAGTGGTTCCTGGACTATGGACTAGAAGGTCTAGGATTCAAATCCTACCTCTGCCCAACTGCCTCTGTTGGGTCTCAGAGCAAAGCCCTTAACCCACAATTGCTTGGACTGTAAGACTGTATAAATTGTAAGTCGCTCTGGATAAGGGCGTCTGCTAAAAGACATAACTGTAAACGTAAAATGTGATTGGTTTAGAGCCTGTCCCAGAATTCACTGAGCACAGGCAGAAGTGTACCTTGGGCAGGATGCCAGTCCATCATAGGGTTGGGCAGGGGTCGCTGTTGAAGAGCCAGGGGATGATCCCACCATCCGACCTCCACTCCTTCAGACACGGCCAGATCTGTCTACATGATGGTTGATTCAAACCTGGGTCCTAAAACCTAATGAAATGCACCTGCTTCATAGTGATCCAGGTCTAAAAACTCATTGTAACATTGTAAGCATGAAACCTTAAGAGAATCCTTAAGATACAGTATAGACAAAAGTTTGTGGAGACCTCTCCTAATTATTGATACCCCACTGACTGTCAATATGACACATTTATAGGTTTCCATTTCCAACCAGTCAGTTCATCAACTTTCTGCCCTGCCGCCCTTAAACAGAGTCCATAGAGAATTGGTTTGCCAGCTTTGATTGAGAGCTTTGGCTTGCACAGAACATGGCTTGACCCCAACACTATCACACACCTTGAAAATGCACTGGAATACCAAAAGTGAGCCATGGCTTATTGTCTAACACCAGAAGCAGACCTCATAGTCATGTCGCAAAATCTATTGGAAAGACCTTTTATAAAAACAAAGGCTGTAGTAGCAGTAAATGTGGGGGGCAAACTACATACTAATACCCATGTTTTGGATATAATGTTTTGGGTGTCCATGCCAACTCATGCTCCCTATAGCTATTTGCAGTCGATTCTTGTATACAATGTAAACTATTTTGCTGATGGAAATTTGATTGTGGAACCTGAATGTGAATTTTGGGTGTGAGGTGCCTCTAAGATGACTATGTCCTATTTAAAAACTTTTCTGAGGATATGAGGAGAGATCCGAAGATGCTATTAATAAACCTTACTGTGAGGCCAGTGAGCAGGTTGTACCCGGTACTGCTAACCTGCTGGGTGTTTTAGTCCCGAGACTGATCCTGGATCAGGATTTCACTGCAGGACTAAAGCGGTACGATGATACAGCAGAAACCCTGCTGCTGTCTATTCGCTCACTTCAGAGAAGGAGTTGGTGGGGGGGGGTAAGCAAGTGAAAGAGGGCAAGTGAGAGCTCTAGAATGTAACTGAGTGAGACGGATTGGAAGAGGAGAGCTGGAGGAAGAAGTACATCACTAGGCTGGCACTGCGTTTGTGTTTCATCAGTGAAATAGACTCCTTTCTTCCTCCTCCTATTACTCAGTGACTCGCTTGCTGACGTGCCTTGTGCTTTCTCTCCTCTTTACTTTTCTCTCTCGGCAAGACTGCAACCTGCAGGGAATTTAGCTTAGGGATACACTAACCAACGGTATATTATACATCCCCGGAGCAAGACTGGGAGGGAGAGTTAATGCCACACTGTGCATAGCAGAATGCTGTAATATGTGCCAGATTGGAAGGTACTGTATCGACGTCGTTCATTCAAGCAGCGAGGTATGAAGTCATTTTGTAGTGAAGTGTGTAGCTGAATGAGTGATGCAGTGGTGAATTAGTTAAAAGGTTTGTAGATATAGAGCAGTGCATGATTCATCAGCTGCATGCCTGTGTCCACTTTGACTGTATACTATGACTTCTAAGGTGGTTCTTTAAATAACGTAAGTATATTTTTGCCTTCACACCCAGCAGAGGGTAAGGGTACTAACTGTACTTCATGTTTGAGAAACTATGAGTCATATTTATGCCTTGAGCTGTGAATACTAAACCAAATTGCTCTTTCTGAATAAGTCGTTTTGTGTTCTTCTGTCTTTTGCCTTTATTTTACGATAATGTTTAAGCCCCTATCCCAGGGAACACAGGGCAGACAGGGGTCGATTTGGCAGCACCAGGGGATGGTCCCTCACACTGTCACCTCTCCTTCAGTCACAAATATTCGTGTCTGCATGTGATGCTTGACCCGGCAGATGTTTTGGTTTGTTTTATTTGTTCTATTTAACATTGCGTCAGCCTCCATGTTGGTTCAGGACAGAATTAATGTTACATCGTTAGTCAGACATACTGATACTGGGACAATTTAAAGCCACCAGTTAACCTAACACGTCTTTGGATTGTGGGAGTACCCGAATTAAACCCATACGGACATGAGGAGAACATGCAAACTCCATACAGACGGAGCCTGTGGTCGGGATCAAACCGCTGATCTCTGGAGTTGTGAGGTGACCGTGCTAACCAAATGCACCACCCCGACCTAGTAGAAAGGCACGGCCGGGGTTCGAACACAAGCACCGCAGCTAGTATTTGGGAACTGAAACAAACAAATTGAGAAAAAAAATCACTAATAATCGTCAAATTCGGTTCTTGATGCATTTTGAGCAGAAAAAATTGTCTCGATTCTCGTCGTTTGCTCAGTACTTGGCGCACTCGCTTAAACTTGTATGAGTTGAGCTGCGTGACTCGTTTCAGCCGAAACTCGAATCACGATTCATGATTCCCGATTCGTACACAGTGATGCAGTGATTCAGATTCATCATATCTGTTGCTCAGTGAAGATCTCCACTATTTTCATTGTGTTTTTCTTTATTTTTTCATCTACAGTGCTGTATTCTTAGTGATGTATTCTTAGTCAAATAAAAGGGTTGTATTGACTGCCAACTGAAAGGGAAACAGGAACTTAATGCTCTAGAACACAGGCTTCAGTTAGCGTTAGCAGCAATGTTATAACTTTCAATAGTTTCACTAAATTACATGAGATTTTTCAACACTTTATTCTAAAATAAGCTTTGTGTTAATGATTTTGGCCATCTGTAGGTAAATGTAAGTGTTTTGAACATTAACTCCATTATTGCATATAAGGCCTTATACAGTGTGGATTTTCTGGCAATCTGGAATGGATTGATTCAATTTACATTATTCCTTATTGGAATAATTTGCTCGGTGCTCAGCATTTTCGGTTCTCAGCAAGCCTTCTGGAATGAACTAACGGCAAGAACCGAGGTACCACTGTATTATTGTAACTTTTTTTTGTAATTAAGATAAGATTAGAATGTTTTTTTTTTCTCATAGCCAAGCCCAGGACATCTCTGAGGCAGCCTGACCATCTGGGTCGTCAGGGTCGAGGTGGGGGTCGTGCCGGGAGCATGAGGGACCCACAGCCTGATGGGAGAAGCATCAAATCCCAAAGTACTCCTCCCTTCACACCAGGCAGAAGAGGCAGCTTACCCTCTGACAGGTATGACTCATGGGATAACAGAAAGTAGGTTGTTTCTGACTGATTGTACAATAGTTATAACAGTACTATGACTAAACCCATGCATGAGAGGAGGCGTAGGAAGGACAGATGCGAGAGAGGTTGTAGAAATCCTCTTTCCTTTCTTCTGTTAGGGATGCCCATGTTTTCTGTGTTTTCAGCTCACTGGACCTTCCCCCCTCCCCTTCTTTCACTCGGAACACTCCTGACTGGAATCAGAAATGCAGTGTAGAGAATCAGCTGACTGTGGAGTTAGTCTGGTGCTCATTGATTGGTAGAAGAATGCTCTATATGTGTGTGTGTGTGTGTGTGTGTGTGGTCAAGTTTAAATGTCGTTGTAAGGACCAGATGTCCCCACAAGGATAGAAGGATTGGACATTTTTACCTCGCGGCGACATTTTGCGGTTCCTCATAAGGAAAATCATTTATATTTAAATCGCAACTTTCTTTTGAAAAACCAGTACATTGATTGAAACCAGTACATGAATTGCTTTAGGTTACTGAGGATAAGGTTAGGTGTTCATGTAGTCATTTAGCAGACACCCTTATCCAGGCTGACTTACTATTGATACAGTCTTACCATCCAAGTAATTGTGGGTTATGGCTTTGCTCAAGGACCCAACAGTGGCAACTTAGAGGTGGGATTAAACTCTGGACCTTCTGGTACTTAGGTCCAGAACCTTAACTGCTAGGCCACCACAGTGTGGAAAGTCCTCATTATGATATAAATGATGATGCTGTGTGTGTGTGCTTTTCAGTGTTTGCCTAGCATCATTTCAGCCAACAGCCAGCACTTTTCAGAGCAAACAACTGACTTCACCCATTCAGCTGTTTTCTGTACCTCTTGCTGTGGCGCACTCACAATGCAGTATGGGGAGCTGGGGTGGCATTTGCTGAATGGCCGAACTGGGGATCACTAATCCACCTGCCATCACAGATTAGCCATTCTAAATGAGTCTGCAGTGAGTCAGCACATTGCCTTTAGTGATGTCTAAAACTGACACCTAGAATAAAAAGAAACAAGTAATTTCTACAAAACATTGTCATGTCACTGTCACATGTCATTGTCAGTCATGTCACTATGTCATTTTGAGGTTCTTGAAAGAAAAGTCAGAATCTTGTAAGTTTAGTGTATAAGAATTTCAGGAAATTGATTTCCTTCTGTATCATGGAATTCATGGGCACTCGCGGCTCGGAAGGGGCCCAGAAATGCTTGCCCCTCTAACCTCCCCTCCCTCAGACATGGCCAGTTATGTTCCTGTGTGATGTTCAGGGGTAGCGAAAAGAGGCTACACCACCTGGGCACCTGAATTAGTTCATATTGTCATGAATTTAATTAAAACTATCCACCTCTAACAACAGTACAGCTTCAAACAGACCTGGACCATAAACATTTTCAGAAATTTTGCAGCAAAAATATCTATAATGCATTGTTATTCCACATTACCAGACGGCATGGACTCCACAATACTTTTGAAAGTCTCCTTTTGGTATCTGGCACCACATATTTAGCAGCACAACCTTTTCAGTGCTGTAAGATGCAAGTTTGGGCCTCATGGACTGGACCTGTTTGTCCAGCATATCCTACAGATGCTCAGGCAGATTAACGTCTGAGATATTTGGAAGCCAAGTCAACACCTTGAACCCTTTGTCATGTTCCTCAAGCCTTTCCTGAACAATTATCCTACCGAAAGAAACCACAGGGATTATAGAATAGCGTTGCCATGAAGGGATGTACTTGGTCTGTAACAACATATTGGTATGTGTAAAAGCAATATTTACATGAATGCCAGGACTTGAGGTTTCCCAGCAGAATATTTTTCAGAATATCACACTATCAGTGTTATTCACGTCACCTGTCAAAAACGTCTGTGTATTTTAATATACTAACGTATCTAAATGCATTTCATTTCAGAACACTTAGGTATGAAGAAAATGCAGTGACTTGATATAATAATGTGGTTGCTGGTATTTTTGTGAATGTTATTCAATCCAAATCAGACATATTTTTGCTGGTTCTGGCCCATCAGTGTTATCTAATATGAAGATATTGCTAACTTTTTATTAAACAAATGGGCATAAAACATCAGACACTGAGCCTCAACATTAAAGTCAATCCTTCATGTTTTCTCAGATCAGATAAAAGGATGTCCATGCCATCCAGATTCCAGAAGGAAGTGCATTCCCATCTTTCTAGGAATCCTCAACAGAGCAGTGGTGAGTGAGTCACAGCAAAACAAAGTCTAACATTTTGACTAGGAATTTTTTGCAGCAGTCTCCTTTCTTCGTTTTAAATGCTATGTTGTTGCTGACAGCGTAGTGTAGTGTAGTGTAAACACTGCTGTGATGTCCTGCCCCTGGAGAGTGCCATGCACCGTATCCTTGGTAGTACATAAGAACACAATGAGCCCCAGGCATGTTCATCTTTGGTTGTAAAACAGCAGCTTATCAGAGAAGCATACAGAATTGTGAAGGAGCTTGCTGGCATTTCAGGCTACATTCATGAATTTCACCTAAAATCAAAATTTGTTTGTCAATTTGTTCGTAATCTTCACAGTACTGAACTCATTTAAAAGCAAATGTACATTCAGTGTTTAAGATCCTGCATTATTACTTTAGACTAATAGCATCAGTAATGACAAAGTTTCCTAAAGGTCTTGACCGAATCACCCTATGTTATAAAGGGTTCTGAATAAATGCATGCCATGTACTACATGCTTGCACCAACTTTGAACCGTGGCTTCATTTGAAATAAATGTAAGTTTACATCTGCCTGCAGTGATTATCTGCCATATGATTCAAACTCTAAAGACCAAGACAGTATACATGAACTTCTCCCAACTTCTACCTCAACCTTTCAGTAGTATCAGTATGTTAATGTGTATTAGTCAGTTTTTATTGCTTAGCATGTTTCTGTTCTTATGTCCCTAAATATTTCCAGCCCCTACCATCATTAGTGAAAGCACCCTTCCACCAAAACCTCAGACACCCCATTCAAATCTCTACAGTCCAGAACTGGTCCAGTCTCGCCTCAAAGAAATTCTGAGTAAGCACAGCAATGGCTTCTGGGTGTCTAAGCTGCCACAGTTATACAGAGAGCTGTACAAACAAGAGCTGCCCAGTGAAACGTTGAAACATCTAGAACGGTGGACACATATTTGCACAGTAAGTTCAACCCTAGCATGACTTTATTTCCCTTTTAAGTTATAAGAGTTATATTGTCCTATTGTTTATGACGGAATTTTGTAACTCTGGCTGTTACTTCAGCTGCCCAGTGGTGCATTGGCAGAGCACAGGGCCTGGGCACGTGAGATGTCAGAATTGGTCCTCTATCCTAGTACACAGTTCACACAATCGCACAGAAAAGCGCACTGTCTCTGTTCCCCATATATGAATGTGTGTTGTAATAAGAACTGTATACCCATAAATCTACATGTAGCATATATACACAAACTGTACAACAGATCTACTCTCTCTTACTTTATATCTACAACCCCAAATTAGAAAAAGTTGGGAAAATGCAAATAAGAAAACCTCGCAGTGTTTCTTACATTTACTTTGACTTTTATTTCACTGCAGACTGTATGAACCCAAGATATTTCATGTTTTGTCTGGTCAGCTTCATTTCATTTGTTAATAAATATCCATTCCTGAATTTCAGGCCTGCAACACATTCTAAAAAAAGTTGGGACATGGGCAATTTATGGTCAGTGATGTAAAAAAACTAAATAATGATGTGATTTCAAACACGAAAGGCTGAGTCTCTGTTGAGTAAAGATGGGCAGAAGGTCTCCAGTTTATCAAGAATGTCTAATAAAATTATTGAAATGTTTAAAAACAATGTTCCTCAAAGAAAGATTGGAAGCGATTTGCGTATTTCTTCCTCTACAGTGCATAATATTATTAAAGAAGTCAAGGAATCTGAAGGAATTTCAGTAGATAAAGGTCAAGGGCACAAGACTGAGTCATTTTCTCACACATTTGTTGATAAATTTGAGATCCTCTGCCCATTTTGGCTCTACAAAGGCCTTTTGTAGACACCGTTTTTGTACCAAATCATTATTATAATCACTTGTTGACATCACCTCTTTGAAATGACATCTTACATTTAGTTTTTTACCTCATTTCTAGCCATAAATTGCCCCTGTCCCAACTTTTTCTGAAATGTGTTACAGGCCTGAAATGCAGGAATGGATGTTTATTAACAAATAAAATGAAGTTGATCAGACAAAACATCAAAGTACATGTATGGAGCACTGCGTTTTTTTATATTTGCATATTCCATAGTGTCCCAACCTTTTCTGATTTGGGATTGTATTACATTTCATATATTTTTAAGGATAGTCCATCCTCTTTGGGACCTCTCCCAATAATCTAGTTTCACCCTAGTGCTCCTGGAGGTCTAAACCAGTATTTCTGTGTGCCTGGGTCCTCCCTCCTCAGCCTGTGCCAAAGTACACAGAGTAAAGTATATATTAAGGATTCTGCAGTGTAGGCAAACAGATTGTATTTAGCCTTGTTTATGGATGCTTACTGGTTTAAAACAAAGCTGCTTTATCTACTGTGCAGGTGGAGAAACCATGCAATAGCAAGCCTCAGGAGCTACTGCTGTACCCTGCCAAGGATTTGAGCCAAACTACTATCCTTTCAAGCCCTGTTGTGACTGTTCCCTCCAAATCAAACAGGCAATCACCATCCCATCAAAAGCCTCACAGCCAGACCCACCAAGCTCCAAGAACAACATCTCTGAAAGGTCTACCTGATGACCTCAAGCGAAAGCTAGCAGAGCTGCTCCTCAAGTATAGCAGTGGTGTATGGGCTCATGCCCTCCCCAAAATATTCCAAGATACCTACAATAGCAAGCTGCCCGAGTTTGTGCTGGACAACCTTCCCTTGCTGTCAGATATATGCACCATTGACTACCCGATGCCAGACAACCCTAAAAGGGCAATTCTGTACGTGAAGATACTAAAGGATGAAAACTGTAATCAGACAGACTTGACAGATCTGAAGGCGAGACAGGAGGCGAGGAGACGCCTCAGTTGTCAAGCTGTGCCCCCTCTGCTTATTCCCAGAGAGGAGTACCCGTCAGTGCTGGTGGTGGAAGCAAGCAGCACAAACAGTGTTGTCCTTAGGTAAAGCCAAGAACATTGAGACACTTTGGCTAAAATATCATTTCGTCATTAATTCTAGGGGTGGATATGAGAAAGGACTTCATGATACAGTACGTATCAGGATACATGGGTCACGATACGAGTACATCAAGATACATTGCGATACGATACGATACGATACTGTAGTTTACACCCCATTTAAAATGTTTTTATCTTCCATCAAAAAAACATTATTTTGAGCTGAAAATCGATGTTGAATATCACAAGAAGAAATATCGTGATATATTGCTGTATCGATTTTTTTAGCACAGCCCTAATTGATTCATGAATTGTTTGCTCGTATATGAACAGATACGTAGGTGAGGGATACTCCAAAGCCCAGGAAAAGCTGGAAGATGACATGAAGGAATTCTACAGACAGGACAACACCAGGAAGCCCCTGGTCTCATTTTCAGCAGGCCAATTAACTGCCGCTGTGGCTGAAGAAGAGGAAGGCTTTCTTCGCGCTCAAGTGTGTGAGGAGATATCTGACAAGGTCAAGGTGCGTTCAGACGTTCGTACCAGTTTTGTTTCACATTGGGTCAGAGCAGTTAATCAAATGACTTTGTGGTACATTATGACAGTTTGAGGACCTTGAACGATTGTATTTCATGAAATGATTAAAAATCAGCCACTGCTGAATTGTGTTGTTACAGGTTTATTATGTGGATCATGGCTTTTCTGAGGTCATCAGTAAAAGCAAGCTGCTAGAGTTGCATGAAATTTTTTTCAAACTGCCTTTCCAAGCCACCAAATGTAAATTGGCTGGTGAGTTCAGTATCAGAATCAGTTTTAGGAACTTAAAGTGACATGTTCCAATAATTTGAAGTCATCTCAGACATACATTCATTGATGTGCAGCTCTTTAACTTCATTGTTTATGTATTTCTAATGTCACTGGATGTGTGTCAGGCTTTGAGGCCTTTTCTCAGGAGCCGAATGTGCTGAAAAAATTTGAATCCATGGCAAGTGGTAAAATCTTGCTGGCTGAGATCCTAGAGCGAGAAGACATTCCTTTGATGGTGTTATATGACACGTCGCAGGAAGACGACATTAATATCAATGCTGTCTGCCTGAAAGCCCTACAAGATCAGACTTTAGACAACCTACTGCAGGTATGTAAAACGTGGCTCCTAAATGTATGTGAATTACAGATGTATGTGAATGACTAAACTTGTTATCTCTCCCATGTCTGTTTCATGGCTATTTTTAGTGAGAGGCGAGTTTGCGACATAATGTGTGTTGATGCTGACGTAATGTGTTTTACTGAGCAACCTGCGTGATCGTACAATCACATTTACAATCTACATAAACATGTACGAACATGTAGTTTCTAGTCATTTAATTTGAGAAATAGTCTGTGTCTTTATAAGATCATTATAAGTCATTATAAGATAAGTCTGTTCACTCCTCCGTCATCTTGGTGAATGGGGAGAGACTTATATATCTGATACTGAAAGAGAAATTAACGTTTAAAATGCACATTAAGAATCGCTTCTATAATTTGACAAAGATGATGTAACTTACTTGCGTTGCTGAGTTCAAATAACACAGAAAAATATGATTTTTAAGCTTATATTGGCTACTGCGCATGCGCACCCCGCCACTACAAAGGGGCCAAAACTTTCCGCCCCACTCTCTGACACATTACTAATTTGCACATTGGTTTTTTCTAATGATGGGGCAGAGCTTCTGTACTCCAGTCCCATTCATATATATGTATAGTCTCTGATAACAGACAGGGGCTGTACATCATCCGCCGTTGCACGTTTAAAGTAGGATTAAAGTACCACCTACCGATGATCTGAAACTAGGCGGCTTAGTGGGGTAGAATTTCATTACTGGCACGACATTTGTCACATTTTAAGCTGGGCAAGGGTGAGAGGCGAGGTTGGCGACTTTTCGAGGGAAAATGCATGGATGGAAATCTGTCCTGCCATCACAGGTCGCAAGAGATGAGGTTGGCGAGATAACAGTGGGAAAGATAACGAGGTTATACTGTATATGATTTCAGCTGACTAGGAATTATGAACTGCTTCAGACTCCTTCTTTTGTAACATGTATTCATGGCTTTTTAGGTAAACAGTGTCTACATGAATGTGAGTGTGACCAGTGTGTGTTCAGATGGGACGTTCTGCTGCCAGCTGCACTCTCAAGGCTTGACCAAGCTCAACGAAATCCTAGAGAAGATAGAGACTTATTTCCAGTCTCAGGTAGAAAGGCAATAATGTGTATGTGCATGTTATTACTAGAGTCCATTGTTAGAGGTGTTGGAGCAGGGATAGTCAGTGATTAAAGAACATAATCTGATTAAAAGCTGTGAGTGTAATAAGTAGTAACCACTTATTCTGTATGATGCATTTTAAATAGCAGATTCACTGCTTTACAAACTAGACTGCTATTGTAAAATGCATCTTATACTGAACATATTCCAGTGTATTGACCATGTATGAAGTGTTATAGTAAATGACATACACCCACCGACCACTTTGTTAAGTAGGCCTTGCTTGGGCTGCCTCAAATCTTTGTAGCCAAGATTCAACAATGTGCTGGAAACATTCCTCAGACATGTTGGTCCACGTTCAGATGATGACATCACAGATAGCATCACATCCATGATGCGAATGTCCTGTTGCCCCCGAGGTCCTCTTATTGGATTGAGATCTGGTGACTGAAGAGGCCCTTTGAGTATAGTGAACTCATGTTCAAAAAACCAGTTTGAGATGATTTGAGCTTTGTGACATAATGCATTATCCTGCTGGAAGGAGAACTCAGAAGATGGCATGCTGTGGTCATAAAGAGATGGACATGTTCAGCAACAATCCTTGGGCAGGCTGTGGTGTTTAAACGATGCTCAGTTGGTATTAAGGGGCCCAAAGTGTGCCAAGAAACTATCCTCCTCACACCATTACACCTCCAGTAGAACCACTGATAGAAGGCAGGATGAATCCTTGCTTTCATGTTGTTTAAGCCAAATTCTGACCATCCCATCCGAATGTACCGTCCCAATGCTGGTCTGGACAGGCAACATTTTTTCCTGGTTTCTGTTGTCCAATTTTGGGGAGTCCATGCAAATTGTAGCCTCAGTTGCCTATTCTTAGCTGACAGCAGTGGCAGCCGATGTGGTCTTCTGCTGCTTCAGCCCATTTGACGTGTTGTGTGTTCAGTGATGCTCTTCTGCATACCTCAGATTGAGTTACTGTTGCTGTTCTATCAGCTCAAACCAGTCTGGCCATTCTCCTCTGATCTCTGTCATCAGCAAGGCATTTTTACCCCGAGAACTGATACTCATTCCATATTTTCTCTTTTTCTGACCATTCTTTGTAAACCCTAGAGATGGCTGTGAGTGAAAATCCAAGTCGATTTTCAGAAGTAAGACCAGTCCGTCTAGTATCATAAACCCTGCCACGTTCAAAGCACTTTCTTTCCCATTCTGCTGCTCAGTTTGAACTTCAGCAGGTCATTCTTGACCATGTCTACATGCCTAAGTGCATTGAATTACTGCCATGTGATTGGCTGACCAGATATTTGTGTTAACGAGCTGTTGAAGCAGTGCAGCTAATAAAGTGGTCTGTGAGTGTATTTGTCCTGCTTTGTATTGCTTACAAATTACACTAAAATGAAGCAGATGTATTCTCTTTGCCTTTTTTTGGTTTGAAAGGTCACATCAGAGTCATTAGTGTCAAGACCTTTCTGCGGAAAAATGTGTCTGGCTCGCTACAAAGGCAAATGGTCTCGGGTTGAGGTAAGACAAAGCCAGTTTGGTCTTATGGGATACAGTTGTTTGAACAGCTTTTGCACAGCTTCTCTCTCTAAAGCCAAATATTTGTTTGGCATTAGCATCTGCGTAAATCTTTTATAACCATAAACATTACATCACGTGTGTTAACACAATGCATGTTTACAGAGTACTGCACTGAATTTTCACTGCAACACAACTCTATAATTCGATAGACCTCACCTCACCAGAGACAGGGTACAAACCAGGGTGACTTATAATTGGTTAGCTTAATAGCCATCATTATTACTTTACTTACTGAGCCGCTCTTCTTTGTAAAACGACTCTGCCATGGTGAGATCTTTTGGTTATGAATTTCTGTTACGTTTCCTGGTGTTTCCACATCACCTCTGGTAGTCATGTGACCAGGAATACTCTATTACATTACAGTAATCATTCCTGAAGATGTCTTTCATTTGGACTGCTCTGGCTGGTTGAGTTGGTTTTGATGATGGCTTTTAGTTGTGGTGATCCAATAAAAATGACACCTGAAATGAACTGGCCAGTATCATGTCGGTTGAGTGACTAATTAAATCTATTTCTTTTCTGAAGATAATTAACCTGCATGGCAACCGGGTACTGGATATTCTGTTCATGGATCTGGGGGTGCAGGCATCTGTTGAGGTCTTTGAGCTGAGGGAAATCCCATCCCCTTTCCTACGTGACCTCATCTCAATCCCTTCACAGGTCAGAGACCCATCAACCCAATCAGTAATACAAAGTGGAATTGTGTGTGTTGTCTGTATATGAAGTCAGACTTCTGTGAATTCTGCAAAGAAATGAGTCATGTATGTGATCGTCCCTGTCTCTTACAGGCAGTGAAGTGTTGTTTGGCAGACCTGTCTGTCAACGTGGGCTCTTGGACTCCAGATGCAGTACAGTGGCTCAGACGCACAGCTTTGCATTGCAATAACTGCAGTTTAAAGGCCAGTTTTATATCACAGCATATTTGTTGTTTTTTTATATGTTTAATTACAGGTATGTGTTTAACATTTTTATAGAGATCTTACAAATTTTAACTGTAAAATTAGAAATTATAAAAAAAAATATTGTAAATATTGTAATTGGAAACAAAAATCTTTCTTTTAACTTTGGATGTAGTGGCTGTGAACAGACTCAAATCGACAAGACACTGTACAGTGCTGCCCCACGTATGATGTTAGAGTGTACGTTACTGTACTGAACTCTAATAACCATATTTTATTTAATAATTATTATAGATTAATATTTATGTACTGACAGCATATTATTATTGTTTTGTTGCACTGTAGTGCAGTGCATTTTGCTTCAACTGGTCACACAAGCTTATCAATTATTTGTTTATTTATTATTATTTATTTATAATATATCAATATATTATATATATATATATATATCAAGTCAAGTCAAGTCAGATCTATTTATATAGCGCTTTTAACAATGGAGCATTGTCTCAAAGCAACTTTACCATTTTAGATCATCTCCTAATAACTACGTCCAATCCCAAATTGAGCAAGCCTAGGGCGACAGTGGCAAGGAAAAACTCTCTTAGTGTTATAGGAAGAAACCTTGGGAGGACCAAGTCTCAAAAAGGGACCCAACCTCCTTGGGCGGCGTAGATGATAAATCTAAGAGCGAAACTAAAGTCATGGAGTTAAAGTTCGGATAAAATGTGAAGTATGCACATCAGCATTAAGTGGCCCGGGTATGATGGGGCTGGAGCTGATGACGGAAGCAGCTTGAGTGGAGCTGCAGCTGATGAACATCATGTGTGGGGCAGGAACCGGCACAGGAACACAGCTCGGAGAGAGAACAGAAAATGTAATTAGTTATTGATTAAGAGCACAGTGTCTATTAACAATCACTGATGCCATGTGTAGCATGAGACCCTGGCAGCATTAGCTGTAGCAGCATAGCTAGAAAGAGGAGAACTGGTAGGAAACACAGCCAAGAGGGATCACATGAGACTGGCTCACATTCACTCACTGTGTTTCTGTTATCTGACTGATTTACTGTGTTGTTCGTAATACTGTCCAGCGACGCATTTTTGGCTTCTGTCAATCCAAAGTATCAGTTGTTTCGATCACTCATCGATCACTTGGTTTCAGCAGTACCTCTGCTACATTTATGCATTGTTTGCACAGTTTTCTGGTGAAAATACCCTTTATATTACATTATGGTCGTCTGACATTTACATTTACAGCATTTAGCAGACGCCCTTATCCAGAGCGACTTACAACTGGTACAGTCTTACAATCCAAGCAATTGTGGGTTAAGGGTCTTGCTCAAGGACCCAACAGTGGCAGCTTGGCAGAGGTGGGATTTGAGTCCTGGACCTTCTGATCCATAGTCCAGTACCTTACCCGTTAGGCTACCACAGTCCCACTATGACTATGGTAATGTCTGATCATTGTCCATTCCGGTCAACTCCCTATTTCACAGAATGTAATACGGATGTTAAACAGCACATACCCCTAAAGAGTATTGAATACCAAATAATGCATGTTAAATGCAGATTTGTATTCGTTCAGTTTAAGTGATCCTGTATGTAGAACGACTAGTCTCAATTAGACAGACATTATCTAATAAGGCAAATACACATCTGGAGATTGTCTTGGTAATGACTTCATTACCAACTTGTTAAGTCCAAAACCCAAGCGAAATAATGTCTTGAACAAATCTTAATAGATATAAATGTTGCAGGATTCAGTTTTCATTGAGGCATGCTTGATACACGGGTGTTCTTTTTGCATCTCTTGCCTTGTGACAATGCAATTACCAGCAGTTTTAACATCACATGTTTACTCTGTTGTGTTAATTGTTAATGGAAGAAGCCACACACAGCGACTGGTAACATGCTTATTTATACCTCCTGTCCTGTCCTATCCATTTTTTTACCACATGTAATGTATTTTCTGTACTCACAACACGAAGTCACATGATGCACTATTTTCTTATTTGGTGACATTTAAAGCAATGATAGGAGTATTAATGACAGAATGTATTCCTTAACACCTTAAATACTGGAACTGAATATGTTAACGATATCATAAAATCTTTGCATCTCTAATGTAGGCCTTTATCCATATTTTCTTCTCCAGATTGCTAAAATGGAAGAGAACAAGCGTCTGGCCCATGTCTACCTGTTTACTACTAAGAACAACCAAGATCCCAGCTGCAGCCTCAACCACCAACTTGCTAACTCTGATCTCTGGAAGCACAAGAATGATGTCTTCCTAAGCAGCCAGGGAACACAAAAGAGTCTCCCTGCTCCTACAGGCTCCAGTGCTTCCCCTAATGCCTCCACAACTCCCCCTGTGACCCATACTGGCACCTCCAAGCAGGGCAACAACAAAGCAGGACAGGATTCGCACACAGCCAAGAGGGTGGCACCCCATTCATTTTCCTGTAGCAGCTCATCTGGGCATCTGGCTCTGCCACCAGTGCTGGAGCTACCCCCAGTGGGACAGAATATGGACATTTATGTGTCAGTAGCTTGTCACCCAGGGCACTTTGTGCTACAGCCTTGGCAGGATATGTACAAGCTGGTGGTATTAATGGGAGAGATGATTCTGTACTATAACAAAACAGAGGAGAAGCCACTAAAGATAGAAAAGAACCAGGTGTATGCAGCCAAAGTGGAGAACAAGTAAGTGATCATATAATGCCACCAGATGTTATAGGGCAGACAGTAATTTTACATAGATTGTTATCAATACTGTATACAGTGGGGCAAAAAAGTATTTAGTCAGCCACTGATTGTGCAAGTTCACCTACTTAGAAAGATGAGAGAGGTCTGTAATTTTCATCATAGGTACACTTCAACTAAGAGAGACAAAATGAGAGATGTTACAAAGTATTGAGTTGAAGTTTTGTTACTGACCAAATACTTATTTTCCACCATGAATTTACAATTAATTCTTTAAAAAATCATACAATGTGATTTCCTGGATTTTTTCTCCTTTGTATCATAGTTGAAGTGGACATATGATGATGAAACTTACAGACCTCTCTCATATTTCTAAGTAGGAGAACTTACACAATCAGTGGCTGACTAAATACTTTTTTGTCCCACTGTATTTACACGAAATAATATTAAACTGGTCCTGATGTTTGAAAAAGTGTGTGATTTATAAATGCTAAGCTTTCTTGGTTGTTTTAGTCAAATGATATACAGTACCGTCCAAACGTCTTGGGCCATTAGATAATGACCATATATAATTATTTCTCAGCCTCTTTTTTAGTATACAACCAGGAAATGTAGGAACTTTGTATGCAGTATTAAAAAACTGAAAACAAAAAACTTCTAGGTTACAGTGAAGTATTTAGTGACCTTCCCTTACACTTACATTTACTCCCCTTACTACAATAGCAGCGTCTGGCAGCTTCATCCGGATGCCAAGTTGACCCTTTTACAGCTTCAGGAATGGTCTTTTTGGAAGGGCCACAGCCAAGAAACCACTTTTTCAGAAGGGGAACAGGGTGAAAAGGCTAAGATATGCTAAAGCTCACAAAGATTGGAATGAAGGCCAGTGGAAAAGAGTATTATGGAGTGACGAATCCAGGTTTGAAATTTTTGGGTCCAATCATCGACAATATGTTACATATAATTGTTATACCATTGCTAAAACAACAAATCTGGGACAAATGTGGGACTGTGGTAGCCTAGCGGATAAGGTCCTGGGCTCTGGACCAGAAGGTCCAGGGTTCAAATCCCACCTCTGCCAAAGCTGCCATATAAGACTGTATCAATTGTAAGTCGCTCTGGATAAGGGCGTCTGCTAAATGCTGTAAATGTAAATCTATTGGTGGCCTAAGACTTTTGCACAGTACTGTAGATCGTTATTTAGTTCCACTTGGTTAGCACAAACCTAAATTATGTAATATCTATACCATATTTTATAGTAGCATCTAAATTCACTGAAGGAGTGCTTTATTTGAGGTTATTTTGTGATCTCATTAAGTGGTAGTATGTACATTTCAAATGAATAGTAACACTGGTTAACAAAGATTTTGTCCCATGCAAAAATTTGTTTCTTATGTATTTTTGCATGGTGAATCCAGATATGTTTTTAAAATTTCTCTCTAGTAGTTTTGTTCCGGTATACTCACATATCCTATGGTATATATTTAACAGTGCTCAATGCTGTAATTGCTCTACAGACATGTATACCACAACCAAGAATTAACACGTTATCACAGCTCTCTTGATCATACAGAACGTTTCCTTAGTCACAAAACTCATACCATATAATCTGTCACAAGTCTCTGATATTAATGAGAAAACTGATTGTTGGCATTTGCAGTAGCCACAATTTAAAGTAAAAACATGGTGATCATTTTGAACTCATATGACCATACTGTATGGTTACTCGCAGTTGGCATCGAGTGCTGGTGAAAGGAGTCCTGACCAATGGCCTGGTGTCTGTGTATGAGCTGGACTATGGCAAGCACGAGCTGGTCAGCTGTGATCTGCTGAGGCCTCTCATCCAGGAGTTTCGCCAACTCCCGTTTCAAGGCATCACGGCCCAGCTAGCAGGTAAACAGCCTAACTCAGGGACAGAGTGATTCTTATTCCCCGTGATATTTAGGTAACTTGACTTTGAGTCATGGTGGTGCCTTGTGACTGGGTTGGGCGACACATGGGTGAATGTCCATGGCTGTTGCAGGGCAGTTGCTGGGATCATCCCCCAGACTGGTTCAGGGTACGTGCTGGCCTGCCCCCCTTGAATATTGGGATAGGTTCCAGACTTCAGCGTTAAACACTTTGTAGTCTGAAAACAACATATCAAAAACATTAAATCATTTTTCAGCGTTACTTACGTTATGAATGTAACTCTTTCTAAAACCCGAACAGGGGTGAAGGCCAGGCAGTGGTCTGAAGAGGCTTCCATCGTGTTCAGGAATCACGTGGAGAAAAAAGCCCTGGTAGCCCAGGTGGAATCCGTGCAAGAGGCACAGCAGCCGTGGGACCGTAAGCTCACGGTCTACCTGGTGGACACGTCTCATGAGGACAGTGACATCTGGGTCCATGACATCATGGCTGAATTTACAGATGAGCTCAACAGAGCAATATAATGGTTTCGGTAACCCACTGGCATGTGCTCTTGGGAGATTTTTGTGAGATTCTTGAGTTGTGGACATGCTGCTTTCTTTGATTGGTAAGTGGAAGTGAAGTTTCTGAGGTTAGTATTACTGCATTTTGTTGCAGAAGACTATAGAAGTGTAGTTACTAACACAGCATAAGGTTACATTTAAGGCACCTTTACAGCTGCTTGAAACATTCAAATAATGATCTAATAAGTTAAAGCTCATTTTTGTTCTTTTCAGTCAATGCACTAATGTATGGAAGGTACAAGCAAAAACTTACTTTTATATAAAAAAATTGGGGCGGCACGGTGAGGCAAGAGTTGTTGCTGAAACCTCACAGCTCCAGAGATGACTGGTTCGACTTCCGGGCTCAGACACCGTTTAAGTGGAGTTTAGTATGTTCTCCCAGTGGCTGTGTGGGTTTTGTTCTGGTACTCTGGTTTATTTCCACATTCCAAAGACATGTTAGGTCAACTGGTCTCTCTAAAGAGTCCCAGTGTGAGAGAGAGTGTGTGCATGTACTCAGCGATCAGCTGGAACCCTGTGCTGCCAGTTAGACCCCATGACACTGAATTGTATTAAGCATGTATGAATATTTAAGAATGACGTAAACAGGGTACTTCCAGTTCAATGGTCATTCGTCCCTTTGTATCCACTGGGGATTGGTTGAAGCATTCCTTATTATGCTCTATTGTTTATGGAATAATGGCAAGAAAAAAGTTTGTAGATGTGAATGAGATGTGAGGCAAATAATGCTCAGTACAAGAGTGCTCATGAGAGACTGGGGATCTGTGGATACGGAAGGCCGACTGTATCAAACGCAGAAAATGATGTATAATATTACAGCTTTCAAAACAGTCTGGGAAAAATAGGAAGTAATACATTGTTAGTAATCAGCCAAGTCCCATGTCTCTAAATCTACCTAAACATTCTAAACATGTGTAATGGGGTCGACTGAATGCATGGCTTTGTGACTGTTCCTCCTTAAAGCTGTACTTTGTATCGTCTTTATTATAAAACTGGCATGATTTTGTGTTTGAGTTGCCTCCCAAAAAACAGAAGACTGCACGGTTCACTGTCAAAGAAACACACTTCTTACTGAAGTTTGCCTACAACTACAAAGTGTGTACTGGTTTGATTATCTTGTCACTTCAGCATATAAAATATACAGCATTTAAAATAATCATATTCCAATATTCAAAAACATGCCAAGCACCACCAGCTGTTCAAAGTGAAGTGACTGGGTGTGAAGTGTTGGAGGCATTTTAATTTGCATGTGATATTCTTTCACTAGACATAGGCACTTCTGTGTTTTCATCTGTTGTCTAATGGCATGCAGAGGAACTTTGTCGAGACCATACTGAAAGTGGTCTTCAGAAGAAGTTGTCTGACTTCTACACTCACCGCTCACTTTATTAGGTATACCTTGCAAGTACCCTGTTGGACCCACCCTTTTGCCTTCATAGCTGTGCTCATAAATGGATGGACATGGTCAACAACAACACCCAGATAGGCTGTGACATCTAAATGATGTTCAGTTGGTATTAAGGGGTCCAAATTGTGCCAAGAAAATATCCCTCACACCATCACACCACCAGCAGCAGCCTGAACTGTTGATACAAGTCAAGTCAAGTCAGATCTGTTTAAATAGCGCTTTTTACAATAGAGCATTGTCTCAAAGCAACTTTACAAGTTTAGATTATCTCCTAATAACTACGTCCAATCCCAAATTGAGCAAGCCTAGGGCGACAGAGGCAAGGAAAAACTCCCTGAGTGTTATAGGAAGAAACCTTGGGAGGACCAAGTCTCAAAAAGGGACCCAACCTCCTTGGGCGGCGTAGATGATAAATCTAAGAGCGAAACTAAAGTCATGGAGTCAAAGTTCGAATAAAATGTGAAGTATGCACATCGGCATTAAGTGGCCCGGGTATGATGGGGCTGGACAAGGCTGGATACAAGGCTGGATGCATCCATGTGTTCATGTTATTTACACCAAATTCTGACTGCATCACCCAAATGCTGCAGCTGAAATCGAGACTCATCCGACCAGCCAACGTTTTTCCAATCTTCTGTTTTCTAATTTTGGTGAGCCCATGTGAATTTTAGCCTCAGTTGCCTGTTCTTAGCTGACAGGGGTGGCACCCGGTGTAGGGCATCTGCTTCAAGATTTGACGTGTTTTGCCTTCAGAGATGCTCTTCTGCATACCTCGGTTATAACAAGTGATTGTTTGAGTTACTGTTGCCTGTTTATTAGCTCGAACCAGTCTCTGGCATCAACAAGGTATTTTTGCCCCAAGAACTGCTGCTCCCTGGATATTTTCTCTTATTCAGACCATTCTTTTTAAACCCTGGAGATATCTGTGCATGAAAAGCAGAGTAGATTTTCATCAGAGAGCAGTTTCTAAAATACTCTGACCAGCCCGTCTAGCACCAACAACCATGCCATGTTCAACGTCACTTAAATCACCCTTCCTCCATCATTCTGATTCTTAGTTTGAACTTCAGCAGCTCAACATGACCATGTCTAAACGCATTGAGTTGCTGCCGTGTGATTAGCTGATTACATATCTGCAATCAGTTGAACAGGTGTACCTAATAAAGTCGCCAGTGAGTGTGAATCTGAATAATCCTGTAAGAATTTCCTTAGGAATAATTTTGAGTTCACCCGAGCCTGACAGTTTATAAACATTCCCTTCCCCAAGAATGTGACTTACGCTCTGCAGTTCATTTAAGGTTTTTTCATTTGACCACTACTTATTCAGTATGTTTGTGTTGTTATTTAAGCAGGTTGCATGGAATCTGTGGGCTTCTGAAGAAATATGAGTTGTAGTACACTTTATAAGTAAAGCTCCTTTCCTAGCAATGGTGTGGTCAAACGGCTGAGTTTTATTTAGCTAAATTATAATTGTCATTATGATGATGAGCATTAATTTTTTGTTGACATGTATGACGATTGAGTTTAACTGCTTATGAAAAAGGGTTGAAAAATAAATTAAAAAGGAAAAAAAAATCAATGATGGTAATGTGTTTTTGATGAATACAGAGTTGCCATCTATGACTTTCTCCCCTGTTTTAACACTGCTTTTTATGGTCGGGGGCTCTGGGAAGCTCAGATACAGCCAAAAGACACCTCTGGGACTCAAATCCGGATCCCTGTGCCAGTGGGCTGGGATACCTGAAGACCCGAATACAGAGTTCGTACAATATATTGTTTGCCTGTCCAGAAAAGACTTTACACAAATAAGCTTAGTATTAAAAACTACCTGTTCCGTAACAATATTAACATAGGTGTTACATGTCAAATTAACATCCACATGGACAAATGCACCAAGGGTTTCCCAGCAGAACGCTACAGAATCACAGAGGATCACTCCCTCAACCGGCTTGTCTTCTTCATGCAGTGCATCCTGGTACCATCACTTCCCCAGGTAATTGTACACACATACCCGACCGGAACAGAAAATAGGACTTGTCAGGCCATATGATGTTTTGGCTCATCATGGTATCTACCTATACTTGGTCTGGCCAATTTTCTCCCAATAGTCAGTCCTTTGAAGGTCTGCAGATGCACATGGTAACTGATGTGCTAATGTTAAGCTTCAATGACCGAGGAAATAAAAATCTGCCTTTTAATTCAGGATGCTGCAGCCATAAACAGCCGGTCACCTCAACAGCCAATCGCCGAACGCTGCTGTTCCACGAGCAGAGGATCAATTTTCCTGCAAGTGCGTTTTGTTCAACCACTGAAGTTAAAATGCAAATATACATTTTTATTATTATTAATTGATCAAGTGCTCACTGTCAAGTTGTACTAGGTTGCCTGTTAACTCATGTTTGGACTAGAGGCTGTTCTAACTCTGTTGATGTGCTTAGAGACTTTTTTGTGCAAGCTGCTCGTGTTTGTGTAGGACTTTCTGCAACCTATTTGTAACGAGCTGTAAGTGTATGTGCATGTCCCGTTGTCAGTAGTACTCCTTTTTCTGCCCCCCCCCCCACTACCTGTATATTCTGTCTCACCTATAACTACACTGCTCAAAAATAAAGGGAAGACTTAAACAACACAATATAACTCCAAGTAAATCAAACTTCTGTGAAATCAAACTGTCCACTTAGGAAGCAACACTGATTGACAATCAATTTCACATGCTGTTGTGCAAATGGAACAGACAACAGGTGGAAA